>JAWZYV010014806.1:0-233310 GCA_038373885.1 Cheiracanthium punctorium | reverse complement strand
CTTCTTTGATAATTAATACAATACCTTACATAAATATGAAAATTCTGTCATGATATTCATAATAATTTTCTGTTACTTCGTAGTTGCTAAAAAAGAAGAATGTAAAAAAGACAACGTAAAGAGCCACCCGTTTTTCCTAGTCTTCATCTAATTTTGATAGAGAATACAAAAGCGCTTAACAAGACTTTGTATGAAACCCTGAGGGAACCCTACATTTTTTACTGGTTAACTGAAGTTCACCTTTTAAAGATACACTGGCATGGGCGGCCCTTTGGTTATTTATAGAAGTGGGAGGACAAGTCAAGGGTTCTGTCCCAGAAAGATGCAATTTTTAGTGTTAAAGCCTTCTGCGTTGTACTAGTACGTAATTACATACTTGCCAACTTTTAGAAATGGCCATCAGTAAAATTATGCGCGAACGACATTTTTAAAATTTTTATGCTAGATAACACGTGGGCATAAATATATCCCTTTATAATACACATACGTACATACATATATATATTATACATACACACTGAAAACATACAATAGAAATATTTAAGTGTTTTAAAAAGTGATGTTTTTTTTTATTTCACAAAATTACATCTTACCTCTTCTCTTCATTTTAACACTTCCAACTCTTTAATAGCTATGTCCTTTCTTTTATATACAGGTTAATACATATACTTTGTGTACATAATTAAACTATGCATTTTAACTAAATTATTAGAGCTAAAATACTTAATTTAGTACAATTAAATGTAAGCAAATAGGCAGTTGTTGGATAACTTAAAATTATAGTATGATATCAAAAATGAATGATAAAATAAAGTCCATTGTGTCCACATGTTGTTTTCGGCTTGTATGCCAGTAGTCTAAAAATTGCTGGGTTTTTTTTATTCCTTAAAAGTTTAAATTTTTCTAGTGTTTGATTAAGTGAATATTTCTTAAAATCGCATATTTTTACGGCGTTTGTTTGTGTGCCAATTTTCCAAACACAGGAACTTTTTTTTTTTCAGGAAATTTTTTTTCTAAGTTCTTTCTATTTTTAATGCGATTTTTCAGGTATTCCTCTAAAATATTTCTAAGTCTTTTTTTTTAGTGCCGTATTTTTCGTGTCTCAGGTTAGTTTCGCATTTTCAAAACACTCGAAAATCCAATGACTAGAGACTGACAATCCCACCATTGACATACGCTCGCGCTTCCCTTTGGCAGGAATAAAACGGAGGGATATCGGACATGACGTTAACAGGCAGAAAGAGGAGAGCCCTTCTTTCCCTCCTTAAGAGGGAAAAAAAAAAAAGATTACATTTCCAGCCACCACCCTCCCCTTCTCTCTCTTCTAGTGAGAAAAAAACCGGTCTCCCGTCCGTCTCGAGGGGGAAAAAGAGTACAGGGGAAAAACTGACATAGCGGCTTACGTGCAGGGGAAAAAATTTCTCGCCGATCTCTAAGCGCGTTGTCAGACTGCTTGAAATGCGTAAAAAAATAGCCCTCTTCAGTAAACGCTTAAAAAACTAGGAGAATCCATAAATTTTACGAAGATCCGTAAAAGTTGGAAAGTATGTAATTATAACAATATGGGAGCTGAGGGGGACTAAAGTGTCTACCTGAGAATAGGTATGAGCGTCCAAGATCACTGGTTCTTATTGTTCATCTTATGCAAAACATTTTGGCCGATCTCCACGGGACTAGTCCCGCAAATATTTGTGTGGCATCCCGCAGGATCCCGTTCCCACAGGATTGGGTTTGCATTCCCTAGACAAATACTCCAGGAAAGCTATGAAGTGTAAAATTATACGTAATATCAACGGTCTAGTTTAGTTTAAAAACTTACAGATGAAAGTTTCTAGCACGCAATGGAAATTTACAAACAAATGCAAATTACTAATGGCTCATATCAAAATCTCCAAGTAAATTTATATGTGCATAAAATAATTTATATACACAATAGAAAAATTCTATTAGATATGTAAATATGCACGTAACACCCCATTAGTTTACTTATAAAAAATAAAGCTCAATTCACTTGGAATCTGATGTCTGCATGTTATGTGTTTGTCAGTATTTATTTGGATATGAAGTAAACTCATTGTCTTAATTACAGAAATATTATTATTATTATTATTTACTTTACTGCAGAGTTCATTCATTGAAATCATTAAAATTAAGTGACCTCAAATAAATCATCGATTAAAATCATTTTTCAGTAAATAGATTTTGCAGTTGTAGAAAGTATTTAAAAATAAATATACTGCATTGACGACAAGCTCAGCTACATAGGTAGGTGTCTGTGTCTGAAAGTGTGGGTAATAAATTTTAGCATTTTAGAACAAGCAGCTTTTTAAAATATTTTATTCTCTGAAATTGAAATAAAGAAAAAATAAAAATATGCAATTATGTTACACACTAACATACTTTTGAAAAGTAATTGTTTAATATAGGATTCCATGCTGAAACATGCATGAGCATGAAAAAATTAACTTACACTTTTGAAACAGAGCCTTCGAAACCATATATTAATATTACAAAATATTTACAATTATGTATATATTTATATGCTTATTAAAATAATAGCTACGGCCAACAAAACATAGCTTAAATTATGTTTTTATATATTGCATAGCTGCCAACCTTCCAAAAAAAATAAGGAACACAGCACTTGGTCATAAAATCAGAAATAAGGAACACAGTGAGTGGTCATGAAATGTACCATTAAATATACAATTAAAAATCTTACATTAACAAAATTAAACTATTATGTGTATAGAGATGATGTGCATATATATAATCATTAATTTATAAAAATAAAATGTACTTAACTTTGCTTGTTTTCTACAATAGACTTAAATGATTAATGTGATAAATTCTTGAAAGAATAAGATAAATATCATTCAATTAAATTTATTGACTTATTTGATATATTTTGACAACTAAGCATAAATGCTTTGCCAAAAGCTGAAAATGTACACGATTTTCCCTTTTTTCTGTTAATTTTTAAAAATCCTTATACAGAAGCTGAAAAACGGAACATTTTGGCTTAAATACGTATTTACGGAACAAAGTTAAAAAAACGGAACAAATCCGTATAAAACGGAACACTTGGCAGCTATGATATTGTTTAGAATATTAATTTTATAAAATATAAATTCACATCTAGAATTTTTTTTAAATCAGATTTAAATTAAAAAAAAAAAAAACATTCTATCCCTGTTCAACAACTTAAACTTCTTTTTTTTTTTTTTTTTTAAATAATGAATCTTACCTTAAAACATAAAACTTGTACTGTTTAATTTAATGATTTTTAATAAGCTTTCTTCTCAGCTTTGTGTCAGTAAATAATTTTATAACATCCTCATAATCTATCTTCTGCAATACATCTGTGTGTAGAAACAGAGAAGAAATTGTACAATTCTTGCAAAAAAAAGTAAAAAAATCCAACACTTTTCGATTACATTTCACAGCTTTGACAACAACTAAATTTAATGAATGTGCAGCATAAGGAACAAAGTCTACTAAAGGATTTATTAATTTAATTCGAGCTTGTAAACCCATGTATCTTCCTGCCATATTACTGGCATTATCGTAGCTCTGTCCACGACAATCACTAATGTCAAGTCCTACATCTTTAATATAATTCACAACTGTTTCTTCTATATGTTGAGATGAATGGTTTTCAATAGATAAAAATTTCAAAAATCGCTCAACTGGTACATTGTCAGATGAGACATACCTGATGACAAAAGTCAACTGATCTGTATGGGATAAATCGGGCGTTGAGTCTACAATGATAGAAAAAAAATTTGCACATTTAATTTCAGAAATAATGAAATTTGATACTTTTTTAGCCATTAGATCAATGAACTCATTTAAAGTGGATGAAGATAAATATGAGGTGTGCACTTTCCTGCAGTTTCCATACTTCTGCAAGTGGTTTACAAGGAATGGATCAAATTCGCTCATAAATTCTTGGCATCCAAGAAAATTCCCATTACTTAGTGATCCAATTGTCTCATTCCGTCCAAAAAATGACAGTCCATGGGAAGTTAAAAATTTTGTTATTGCTACGACACGGCGAAGAACTTCATACCAATATTTGCTTTCGCAACTGGCAGTATTTACAATTTTGCAATCTATTCGATTCAAGCTTTCTTTTCTTTGTACCATTTTACAGACTGCTTCTCTGTGACTAAATGAGTTTTCATGCTCATGTAGCCTTTTACTCGCATGTTTCCAATCAAAAAATCCTGTTGTTGAAAGAGTTGATGAAGTATTGGAAAACAGCTTGCATGTCCAACAGAAAAGTGAAAACGTCGTTGGAGACAAAGTCAGCCACTCTCTTTCCACTTTTTCTTGGTTGCATTTATAACGATAAAAATGCACTTTAGTCAGGGATCTTTTTTTATCACCAATAGATCGCTCTGTTAATTCAATAAGATGTGTACTTTGCCTTATAGGATATTTGATGAAATATTCACACATTTCGTCAGTGACATGCTCCCACAATGCTGGATCTTCAGCAATTACAAATTCTTTTTCTTTATTTTCAGAAGGTGTTGCGCTATTGGATGAATTTTCATCTTTTGCAGGTATAGACTCTTCATTAGTGCAAGCAAGATCATGGACATCTGCTAATTCTTCTTCTTTATCTTCATCACATTCTTTATTCTTCTTCTTCATCACATTCTTTATCTTGTACCGTTTCAGGATTTTTTTTTACTGTATAATTCAGCATCATTCCTTTCATGCACTCAATCTCTTCCCTTTTTCTCTCTTTTAATCGTCTTTTCCGAGAACCAGACGGGTACGATCTCTTCATGATTACAGTTAAATCAAATTAATTAAAATAAAAATAATAACTTAACAACTACTTTTCAAAAACCTTACTTAAATAACTTTAAAGAAATTCAAAATTAATCACATACGTCTCATAAATTCAACGATTTTCCGTATTGTTTACAGGAACTTGAACATAAATTACACACCAAAACACGTTCTTTCATGTCTTCATTTCATTTCACTATTCTTGTAGAGCAGAGTTTAGTAGCAGCACCGGACATGCGCCTCTCCATTGCATGTTTTGCATAGAGCATGTTAACAAGAGTAGCAACATCTGAATCTGTGATCATATTTCGAAAGACTCCCCACACAGTTGCCGGTCGCCCATAAACTGGTGCACAAACAGGTTGTGTCTTTTGGTGGACAAAAGGAATGAGTGACTCAGTCGTCACACTCCTTAGAAATGATAAAAGAAGGAGCATGATAAGGCGTCCTATCGATTTTGTATAAAAAAGGGATAATTTTTTTAACATTACAAGTTACATCAAATTAAAAATTTTGAATATTTGTGATGAAATGAAGTAAGTAATCAGAAATTTTACTCTTGAGAGATAATTTTAGTAGTTATTATGATTACATAAAAGGAAGATTTGGGGGCCCCTAAAAATCGGGGACCCAGGGCATGTGCCCCGATTGCCCGAATGCCCCGAACTACAACGATATTAAATTCAATAAACCCAACACTGCACTTTCTAAAATAGCCCAAGAACACCTCATAGAAATCAACTTTAATGATAGCTAAAAACTCGCCAATTATAAAAATAACTATTATGCACTTAACATGGAGGCCCTGCAGATCATAACTACAGATGGCGCTGTAAACGATATGACACATGCGCGAATCGATCCGGGATGGAGCAAAGTTTTGAGGAAGACAGCAGAGCAGTCTGAAGCAGGTAGACCATGGGACGTTCGCCCAATAAACACATGGAATTTAAATTCCGTTTGCCATAACTTGGGACTGCACAAATTTGTTATTAAAACCTTCTATTTGGTGCAATTTATTATTAACTGCAATGTTCCCACACTTAATCTTGCACATTGTTTTAAAATAAGTCAAATATACCTGGAACTATATTTCTGTCCTATTTGCAACTAATCTTAGAAATCACCACGAGATGGCGCATCGATAATCTCATTAATTTTTTTTTAATGCTGCTAACTAATAATATACTTCTTTTTATTTCATATTATGTCAAAAAAAAGCATTAATATGCCAATAAATACAGTTCGTATTTTCATTTCGGTTTTATTTCATCACCAATAAATGGCCATTGTAACCTTCCGCTGTTTGTTTACATTTCGACCGGCGGTTGAGCAGACGAACGTAAAGACATCTTACGAAGTCCTACGTCCTACGTTTTAATTTTGAAAATTTCCAATTTTTTTTTTTTTTTTTTTAGAATATTGATTTTGAAATATACATATTAATATTTTTATATTTTCACTAGTATAAATTTTTTTAGGAAGTTGAAAAAATTAATAATATTTAATTTACTTACAAAAATATTACTAGATTTATTAAGGATTCATATCTGAATCTAAGTGACAAATATTTTTATTAGTACTAGTTGCCCAACAGGGATTCTACGGCATACCGAATATTTAATTAGTAATTTTTTTATTTTACATGCACTTCTTCATTTTTCATATTTATTTGCATTAAAAAAATAAAAAGAAACTTTTCTAAAGATTTTTAAACTATGAATTAAATTTAAACACCTAAAAATAAATTTTACACTCTAGGTAGAGTTTTTTTTTTTCAAATAATTGTTGCACATAATGTTTTAGTTACTTATAAAATTCATATGCTGAATTTATATATTTTTCTTTATTAAGTCATATTCGTCCTGTCTTGTTGGAAGTACTCCACCACAAGTTCAGTATAGGCACATGGTGTGTAGATAAAAAAAAAAAAAAACTACTTTTTTTCCCCCACAACTTTGCTTCTACAAAAATATATATAATGTACACTTTCAACCAGCTATTTTCTTCATTTAAATTAATCTTCATAGCATTTATTTTCAATAGAAAATGACAGAAGGTAAACACCTGACAGTGTTTCATTTTACCCCACATATCAGGAAAACAATAACACTCTAGGAACAAATAATATGGGACAGAAAGCAAATTTCAGCAAATGTGTTTTATTTACATTAATAACGAACACCAATGTCAGAGAAATATGAAATGTAAATTGGAAAAAGTAATTTAAATAAAAAATACTACTACATAAGCAATACTAGCTACAAGTTGTCATGAATCAATAAAAATACTACACTAGGGGCATACCTAAAAGTATAATAGTACTTTTTTTTTCTATTTCTAATGGCACAGATAAAAAGACATACAGCAAAGAATAGATATGAAAAAATACAGAGAACAGCTGTATCAAGTAGTCTATGTATCCAGAAGACCCCCTAGCATCCCATATATGTCCACAAGAGAACGTTTGGATAAAGCTTGGCAGTGAGCGAGGTGGTAACCCATTCCAAGATCAGAGACTGCAGACATAGCACTTTAAAGGGCATATTTTTTCAATTAAAATGCTATACTACAAACTCTAAATCGATACATATAGTTGATCGATATAAAGAGTAATATTAGTATACGAAAAAGTATTACTTACATTAGGGAATGCAATCCCGCTTTTGCGGGATTACAATATCATGGCTATAATTTTCATATTTATGTAAGGTATTGTTTTAGTTATGAATTAAGATAAAGTATTAAACCTGACTGTGCTTATAAACTTACTTTTACCCACTTTTCTCTATTAAAATTAAGTTTTATTTGAATGAAATGTCAATCCCGCGGGATCCCGCAATCTCGTGCGGGATTGACATTTTATTCAAATAAAAATTAATTTTAATAGAGAAAAGTACGAAAAAGTAAGTTTATAAGCACTATCAGGATTAATACTTTATCTTAATTCATAATTAAAACAATACCCTACATAAATATGAAACTTATAGCCATGAGATTCTAATCCCGCAAAAGCGGGATTGCATTCCGTAACTTACATTAATTTATTCTGTACATTCGCTTAAATCATCAATACAATCTAAAACACATCTTTCATTGTTAGAGTTTTAACAGTTACTCTCATAAGAGCAAAACTCTGAACATGCTGAATTATTCAACTTGCAAGTACATTTCTTTGACATACATGCAGTTTTAAGGCATGCACATGAGATGTGTTTCAGTAAGAAATCTGCTGCAATAGGCAAGTTACCCCACTGAACAGAAATGGAGTCATTTATAATCCATCCATGTTCAGGTGGGCTTGGAGCATTAATACAATTTTCCAAACACCTACGATAACTATTACATTGATAATTACATCGTTTCAGCCCATTTTCCGAAGTTCTAATCGTCCTTGAAACCTTTTAAAGCGTTTAAATGCTCAGATATTTCTTTTTCTTTGCCATCAAGAAACAACCCCTCACTGTCTTAATTTTTCAAAGCTTTTGTCCGATAAAAGAATTAGATCATCATTTATATCTTCGAAAAGATGAATGCAGCAAAATGAGGCGGCAGTAGCACCCATTTCAACGAGCGTTACTATTATAGCGTAAGAACGATGGGATGTCAACAAACGAATGTACACAAACAAACGGCGGAGTGATACGCAGAAAGAAATGCGGTATAAATATGTGTAATTTTACTATATTTACCTAGTATTAATTATTTTAATGACATGAAATGAATTAAAAACTAGCATTTTGAGTTTACAATGTTATTTATTTAATTTAGTAAAAAAATTTGCACACGCCATCTGGTGGCTATTCCATGTATGGCTGCAAACAAGACAAAAATATAGTTCGCGATAGAGTTGTTATTTTATATAAAACGTGCACCTTTAAGCGTGGGAACATTAAGATTTAAGATAAAATTTAACATTTAGAATAGTTTAATCATGCGTTTGCGTAGTCCCAAAGCATGGTAAACGAACTTGAAGAATATTAATGTTCGTCCCATAGTCTAAGGGGCTGAAGAAGGTGGTCGACGCCACTGAAAGCTGCTACCCGTCAGATTTTAATGTGTTTTTAACCTTATAATATGGTTAAAACTAGTTAAATATTAATAACACTGTATGATTTAGCAATCATTTGAAAGAAAAGAAAACAATAATGCAGAAAAGAAGCAGTGTATTTTGTCCAGCATTTGGTGCTCTAACAGAGTTAAGCTCTCATATTTTGCCAACATATAGGGATGTAATGAAAGATTATTTGTTGGTGAGAATTGATTTTAAAGAAAAGTTGAATAAAGTCGATCCTATTACTTCAGAAATCGCAGATAAAGTTGCAGGGTGAATTGAAGAAATTTGGAGCACAGCATCTCTGCCATTTATTTCACGCCAACATATAGTACAGATGATTCGATCATACAATGAAAAATACAAGAACATAGAGTAAGATTTTGGTGAGAAAAAACTGACAACCTCAACTTTAGAAATGAAGCTTATTACCATCCAGAAAGACTCTGAGAAACTGTTCGACATTTCTTCCTGTAAATGTGTTTCATTTGATAAATGCTCTTGCCAAAATTCTAAAAAAAATTCCTGAAATTGAAAGATCTTTTCTTATAGACCAAAGAACACTTAGGCAATTGTTCATAGGTGCAGTTGATTTAAAAGAAACTGAAAAAATGAGAAAGTGAGCTGATAGAAAGCAGAAAGAGACAGAACGAATGGTTCTTAAAAGAAATGTTTCTTCATCTTCTACTCAGTCTAGGCTCGCTAATCCTGATAAAGATTCTGATGAAGATTATCGTAATTCTGATAATGACATGGATTATTTCAAGCATTCCTCATATAGAGCCAGTTTGATACAATCTGAAAGGAAAAAGACACCATGATCAAACTGATATACAGCAGTAGCTATAGCTAGTGATAGAACTGGAGTTTCAGATCGGGCTGGAGCTATTACATGGTTCAGACTCTTTTCAGAGCAAAAAAAATAAGCACTTTTTAAGGACCCCCAAAATTTTCTTAAGTAGGGTCTATCCACAAATGATGTCACGCTTGGAGGAAAGGAGGGCTGTGGAATTGTGACGAGGGGGGAGGGGGGGGGGACAAGATGTGTGACATTATACATTTACATTAAAATAAAAACATTTAAAATCAGAAGATTAAATTTGATTTCTAGCATTTAAATTTAATTTCTAGCATAGTGCTTTGTTTTTAAACTGTAAGTATATGTATATGTAATACAGCATGACATGTGCCAAGGGTGGTATGGTGAAGTGTGAGCAGGAGGCAAAGAATATTTTTTTAAAAGCGTGACATTTATGGACAGCCCCTTATTACTTTCATTATTACCAAACTTTAGTTTTTCTTATTGTAAAGTTGGCAGGTTGTTGCTTTAAGTGCAAATGTGCCAATTTTCCAAAATTGAAAAGCCCACAATTTCTTGCACATGTATGTACAAGCAATTAATACAGACAAAATAATTCCTTTTTTTCTCTCAAGTAACATGTATGTCCATATTCCGTATTTTATGGCAGAAACGCTGCACCCACGAAAATGAGCTTAATTAACTAGAAAATTATCAGAAATGCCGCATCCGCGATCCCCTCCCTTTGAAAAAAAAAGAAAAGAAAAGAAACATCGCACTGGGATGTATTTCGGGGGGGGGGGGGGGGGAATAAGCGGTAAAAATATCTCCTTTCCCCATATGTTTTAAAGTATTTACCGCTATTTTACGAAGCTTACAATTTCCATTTTCAAATAATCAGTGTCCGATTTTATATAAAACATCAGTTTTTATATTCACAAAGGCGAATTTATAGAAATAAATAAATAACTTGTAAAAACATCTTGCATTCGCAAAAAGTTCGGACAGTATAGCACATGCTGATAAAGTGAAACAGCGATCCGATGAGCAGGCTCCAGTCAAAAGTAAACACTTTTTTTTTTTTTCTCTGCGGACGGCCAGCTGTTGATTACGTAATGAGTGTGCTTCAGCGAATTGTTTGTTTTAAGCTTTGAATGTTGTGTGTTGTTGATATTTCTATTCATTTATTAATTTTGATATTTATAACATTGGGGTTTATTTTAAAAGCACTCAGCGTTTCCTGAGCTTGCCAATTACTTGTAGTGTAGTCGAGTTTTTACTTTAATAATAGCGTAAGGCAGTGTTTATTCGGTACAGTGTTCCTTCACAGGGCGCAAAGCTGCACAGCGAAAAAACAGAAATAACTTATAAACTTTTAGATGAACTTTTTTTTGGGAGGGTCGGGGGGGTAGAATGGTTAAACTCGCACTGGGCGCAACAGACTAGTTTTGGTTGAGATTCAGTATTTTAAGAACAATCAGGCCCGGACTGGCTCTTAAGAGGGCCCTTGGCTATTGAAAAGGGGCTCCAACGTATGACATCATAGCGTTACGAACGCGAGTCATCGCGTTACGTCGCGTTATCAATATGAACGCAGCTTGAGGCTGGAAAAGGGGAACGAAAAGTTTCGATGCCAGACGATTTTACGGTCGATTACCACTAGAAATTAAGCACTTTTTAAGCACTTTGCGGCTATACTGAGAAACTTTAAGGATATAAGGTAAAAAATTAAGTACTTTTTAAGCACTTTTTAAAGGCCTTAAAAATGAAAAAAAAAAGTAAGTACTTTTTAAGGTATTTTAAGCACCGTCCGAACCATGTATTATTACAAGCGCTGTTTTAGAAGACTTAGGAATGATTACTGAAAATGACACGTGAAATGAAGTTGATCGACATAAAATAAGGAGAGAGAGGAAAAGAACTCTGACAGAATATCAACAGGAAAATGAAAGAGCTATGGAAACACTAAAGGGACTTTATTTTGACGGACGGAAGGACCAACTCTAATTCAAGAAAACATAAGAGGAAAAATGTATCAGAAAACAGTGCTGGAAGAGCACATTACACTGATTAAGGAACCAGAAGCAAGTACCTTGGACACACAACATCAACGTCCTTTTCATCTTTAAACATTTTTCAAATGATCTTATAGTTCTTGAAGAGTAAGAGTATTGATATTCACCAGTTAGTAGCAATAAGGTGCAATGGAACAGCTGTTAATATTGGTTACAGAAAAGGCATAATTTGCCGTTTTGAGGAAGCTATTGGGAAACCCATACACTGGTAAAAACATATAAAACATTATTTAATACGGCGGATTAATTAGTTAAAATTTTTTATTTGGGAATACCTTATTCCCCCGTACATGATATATATTTCGGTTACACACATAACCATCATCAGTCGTTTCTGGATCTCACACTAATGGCGGCTTCCTTTTTTATCTCTTCGTTCTTCTTCTTGAAAGTTCGATGAATGACGTCATCCCATGATTGGTTGATTGTATGAAGCGCATCGTTGATGCTGCCATCTGTCGTCATTATTTCTAAGCTCTCACGAATGTAGGCATATATACTATTTTTAAAGTTGACTATTTTTTTAATATTTTTAAAATCAATGGTAATGGGCTCTTTCAAAGCAAAACGGGCCAGAGCGGTACTTTGTTTCTGGAGGTTAATGTCTTGAAAATGTTCGTTTTTTCGCTCTTTAATTTTCCTTTTTGTAACGCCGATGTAGCAATTTTCTTTATTAGTATCGTTTGACATAAAATTAATTTTATAGATCCCTGCGGTTTCGATGGGGTTGATTGGGTCTTTTTCCGATCTAATGCGCTGAAAAATTGTTTTATTAGGTTTAATTGGAATACGGAAGTTCTTTTTACTGGCGATATTAGAAAGTTTATTGGCTATCCCTCGGCTAAAGGGGATAGCGGTAGTAAAACGTGGTTTATCTTTTTGACGGTTGTCTATAACATTTAATTTACGTTGCCTAGCTTTGAAAACTTTGTCGAAAATTTCTCGAGGGTAGTGGGCGTCTTGACATTGTTTCTTTATGAAAGCAATTTCTTTTTGAAGGAGGTCGTCAAAAAAAGGAAGCCGCCATTAGTGTGAGATCCAGAAACGACTGATGATGGTTATGTGTGTAACCGAAATATATATCATGTACGGGGGAATAAGGTATTCCCAAATAAAAAATTTTAACCCATACACTGGTTTATCTGCCAGTTACATGGCAATGAGTTGCCACTCCGTCTTTTAATGCAGCATTTGGATGGTGGAACAAGTGGCCCTAATGCATTTTCTGGTCCAGATGAGAAAGCTCTGGCAAATTGTGAAAACCGCCCAGCTGTAAGATTTGTAGCCATTTCGAGTGAATTTCCGAAAATAGATATAAAGTATCTTAGCACAGACCAGCAATTTCTATGGGATATCTGTCAAGCTGTCTTAAATGGAAGCATCTTGGGAAATTATCTCATGCACACTGGCTAACAATTGCAAATCGCATTATGCATCTGTACATTAGCTGTTTAAAGCCTTCAAATCGACTTCAAACTCAGGCAGAATTCGTCATGAAAGTTTACGCCCCTACATGGTTTGCAATCAAACTAAACCCATTTGGCACGGATGGTCCCAGTAATTTGTGGAAAGCAATACGTACCTCACGCTACCTTAAAAATGAATTAAAGAGCATGGTCAATCCTATTATCCAAAGAAATGGCTATTTTGGCCATCCAGAAGCGATAGTACTGTCAATGATCACAGATAATAGAAAGCCCATTCGAGAACTTAGCCTCCGTAGGATTTTACGGGCGAGAAGAGAAAACAGGGAAGGAATCTGATCCTGCATCATTCCGTCACTTAACTTCAACACAGTTTCATACACAGATCTTATTGATTGGCAGAAATGTTTGTCGATGGAACCCCCAATAACAACATATTTAACAGAAGATGATTTGAAAGTTGCGATTTTGAGTGGAGTGTGTCGCGACTCCGAAGAGTCGTGTCTGTTTTTCCCTGCACGAGGGGCGCCGGTGGGGAAATATTTTTTTGTTGTGATTTTTTTTTCAGACCCTGCTACTACGCAGTTAAAAATGCCATGTTTTAAGATGAAACTGTAGAGTTTAAAATGTTCCTTCGATTTGTTTTATGGATCTGTATATGTGTTGTAAATAGTATATTTGTCGTGTGGTTAATAAAATAAGAAAAGAAAAACCTGATTATTTTCAAAGCCGAGTTATTTTAGAATTCGAATGGATTTCTTCATAGTGACCATCGTACGTGATGTTAGATTCTGATGCGACATTCTTAGATTGAGGTAGGTCCCTCATTTAATTTATCTAATTGATTTGATTTTGAATAGGCTGTTGAATTTTGAATTAATATAAAATGGATATTGAAAGATTAAAGGCTAAAAGAACAACTGTTCGATCATTGTTTACAAAACTCTCGAGTAAAATCGAAAGTGCAATCGAGTGTCAATTAACTCCAGAGTTCACGATAGAAAATAAAATTGATGAATCGCACGGATTCAAAAATCAACTTCTTGAAAAAATAAAGGAATTGGATAGATTGGATGAGGAAATTGAGAATATTATTGAAATTAAAGAAATAGAAAAGGAACTGCTCGCTAATGAAAAATATAAAGAAACGGGTATTATTTTGAAAACAAAAATTGACAGATGCATTGTTTCATTAGAAAAACAATCTAATCCAATAAAGCAAAATGAACTTCTCCATAATGTCGAGTCGAATAATACTAGTAGAAATAGCATTAAAAACGATAACTCGCTTGTGAAACTTCCCCGGTTAAATATTTCTACATTCAACGGCAATAGTACCGACTGGCTTGACTTCTGGAATTCCTATGAAGTAGCAATACACAATAATGACTCGCTTACTAACATTGAAAAATTCGCGTATTTGAAAACTTATTTAAAGGGAACTGCTTTATCCGCTGTGTCAGGGTTTGCTATAACCGATGAGAATTATGACTCTTCTATTTCATTGTTAAAAGAACGGTTTGGGAGAACAGATTTAATTATTTCTTGCCATATGAATAAATTGCTATCAATAGATTCTGTTAAGAATGTCCATAATGTTGTGGCTTTAAGAAAAATGTATGACGATATCGAAATTCAAGTTAGGTCCCTAGATTCCTTGGGAGTGGCTGCTGGCACGTATAGCAGTCTCCTTTCGCAATAATTTTACAGAAATTTCCCGAAGAATTAAATTTATTAAATAATAGGCAACATAAATCGAAAGAGTTATTTGATATAAAGGATTTGATAGAATTTTTGCGAAGGGAGATAGAGTGCCGGGAAGCATCACTTTTGTTAGGAAATCAGAGAAGCAGCGTAACTGAAAATGTAAGCCCTAAATCAGCAATTAGTTATAATTATTCAAAATCTAAATACATATATTCCCCTAAACAAAATGTTCCTACTGCTTCGACACTTATCTCGACTGTTGATAATCGTAATTGCGTTTTTTGTTCAAAATCCCATAAGAGTGAGAATTGTAATTTAAATGTCAGTGATAATAAGAAATCGTTGTTAAGCCAAGGGCGATGCTTCTGTTGCTTGGGCAGAAAGCATACAGCAAAATATTGTTTCAAAAAGAATAATCAGCAGTGCAAAATTTGCAACCAACAACATTTACAAAGCTCATTAATTTGTGGAAATGAGAAACCCAAACAAAATTTTTCTCCCTAGCGGAATCCCCCTGAAACCGAAACTCTCACAGAGAGTTCCCTATCCCTATTTTGCGAAGAAAATAAAATTAAAGAAAATAACTACCAGTCAGTTTATCTTCAAACATTCACTGCAGTCGCTCAGTCTGGGCAGAAAAGGCTGCAAGTTCACTGTTTATTAGATGGGGGAGCGACGCGTAGTTTTATAACGCGTGAGGTTGTCCAATCATTGAACCTTCCCGTGCTTCAAACGGAAACGCTTCTAATTTATACTTTTGGTAATAAAACATCAGAAAAAGAGACTTATGATGTGGTAGAAATTGAGCTGGAAAGCATTCTCGAAGCCCAGAATAGGATAAAAATAAAAGCGATCGTAATTGATTATATTACGAAAGGGCAAATTGAAGTGCCATCGACATGAGTTAGAGAGTTAGCATTTCAGAAACAAATAAAATTAGCTGATCTCGGAAATTTTTCACAAATACACTTGCTGATCGGATTGGATTACATTTGGGATATATTACTAGAAAAAAATGTTAGAATAGGTAAACGATTAGTGGCTACAGATAGCATATTTGGATTTGTTATACAAGGTAAAGAGGGTGAATCTGAGAGTTGGAAAGTGCATGTTTCTCATTTAAGTGTTTCTAATGATGATGTAAATGATAGGGTAAAATGTTTATGCGATTTGGAAGCAATTGGAATATCAGAACCGAAAGTATCACAATCAGACACAGAAATATTAGAAATGTTTGAACAAAACCTTAAATATAAAAATGGCAGGTACGAGACTTGATTATTATGGAGACAGGATCATGGAGAATTAAATAATAACTATGATGTAGCGAAAAGACGTTTGTTTAGCTTGAATAATACATTTAGGCGAAGTGGGAGATTATATTTAAGGTATAAAGATATTCTAAAGGAGCAATTAAATGATGATATTATCGAAGAGGTTACTTCAAATTTTGGCAATAATAGCGTAGGGTATTTTATGCCACACCATGGCGTAGTAAGATAATTAAAGGAAACGACTAAAGTCAGGATTTGCTACGATGCCTCTTTTAAGGCCAAAAATGAGCTTTCTCTTAATGAATGTTTAGACAGTGGTCCGAATCTCAAGACGGATTTACTTAAAATTATTTTGAGGTTTCGATATCGCCCCATAGCATTTTGTGCTGATATTCAGAGAGCATTTTTGGAGATTAGTATAGCAGAAGAAGATCGTAAATTTTTGCAATTTTTATGGGGAAAAGAGTGTGGGACAAACCTCGATTTGAGTGATTGTCGCATCAGGGTCTTGAGAATGAAACGCGTTCCCTTCGGGGTTAAGTGCAGCGCATTCCTGTTAGCGGCAACTATAAAACATCACATACAGAAGTATTTCAAGGAGCATAAAGATGCTTGTGAAATTCTACGAAATCTTTACGTAGACGATTTAATCGACGGTGCAGAAACTGTGAAAGAGGCAGCACTAATTTCTTGGGACACCACTGAAATAATGGAAGAAGCTAGTATGAACTTGAGACAGTGGGTTACTAATTCGCCAGAACTACGCGAAATTTGGAACTCTCAAAATCTTGAATGCCGTAAAATGGCAAATGAAAATGTTCCTCTAAAGGTTCTTGGTCTGGTATGGGACAATGATCACGGCATCCTAAAGGTCGCATTGAACATTCCTGAAATAACCATAAAAACTATTCTTACCAAAAAATTGGTTCTAAGTGTTAGTGGTATGGTATTTGACCCACTGGGTCTTTTGACTCCCTTTAGATCAGAATCAGAATAATGATGCAGGAACTGTGGGAGAGGGGAATTCCATGGGACGAACCTCTTCCCCCAGACTTAAGTGAAACATTTAGGAATTGGATCTTAGAAGTTACATACATCCAGAGTATGGTGATTCCAAGGAAATATTTTGAGGGAAGGATCACAGAGTTGGAACTCCACGTGTTTTCAGATTCGAGTCCTAAGGTATATGGCTGTGTGGCTTATTTCAGAATGAAAAGTGCAGGTATAGTCAAAACTAGTTTTGTGATAGCTAAATCACGTTTGGCACCTCTGAAAGAAATTAGCTTGCCAAGATTAGAGCTGCTTGGAACATTAATCGGGGCAAGACTGTTTTCGTACTTGACAAAAACTTTTCCGATGATAAAGGAAAACAACACCTTCTTGTGGACAGACTCAAGCATTTGTCTGCATTGGATTCGAGGGTTTGCGAAAGACTGGAAACCCTTTGTGAAAAATAGGGTGTGCGAAATTAAAGAGAAGACGAATCCAATGAACTGGCACCATTGTAGCGGGAAAACGAACCCAGCAGACAAGCTGACTAGAGGGATAAGTATCAATACACTAATCAATGATAAAGATTGGCTCACCATCGTGGTTATTCAACGATGATGTTCCAGTAAACAATATGATGGAAGAAATTGACTTGGAAGAAGTTCAAAAGGAAAAAAGAAAATTACCAGTCCTTCTGCAGCTGTGCCAGGAGTCTAAGGAACCTCTTATTGATTTAAACAAATTTAACAATCTAAACAAAATCTTGAGAATCACAGCGTACATTCATCGATTCATTAACAATTGCAAATCAAATAAATTTAATTTACAAAAGAGATCAGGTACCCCAAGTACCGAAGAATTGGAAGAAGCTGAAAAATATTGGGTGCGTATGACACAACGAGTAGAATTCCCAAGGGAATATGATCAGTTAAAAGAACAGACACCCATTAGTCCAGAATCAAAACTTTTCAGCTTAAACCCAAGTCTAAATACTGATAAACTTATTTGCCTTGGAGGCAGATTGCAGAACTCTGACTTTAAGTTTTACGAAAAACATCCTATGATTCTACCTTTTAAATCAAGATTCATCGACCTCGTAATTATGAATGAACACGAAAATGTGTTCCATTCTGGTGTTTCTGACATTCTTACGCAAGTAAGAGAAAAATACTGGATCATCCGCAGCAGACAAGCCGTAAAGACTTGCCTCCACAAATGCTTCGTGTGCAGACGATACAAGGCCAAAAGGGGCAGTCAAGTAATTACACCGCTTCCAGTCGACAGAATTAATGAATCAAATCCATTTGAGATCACCAGAGTGGATTTTGCAGGACCTCTGTATACAAAGGACAAGGACAAAGTGTACATTGCTCTGTTTACCTGCGCGGTTACGCGCGCACTCCATCTAGAAGCCGTATCCAGCCTGAGCACTGAGGACTTCCTTTTAGCGTTTAGACGTTTTATATCAAGAAGAGGTATATGCAGAATTGTTCAATCCGATAACGCAAAAACTTTTAAAAGAACTGAACTCGAACTGAAAACTTTATACGGTAACCTTAAAAAAAAATCAGTTCAACAATTCTTTGGTAAAAAGGGTATTAAATGGAAATATATTGTTGAACGAGCAGCCTGGTGGGGGAGGTTACTGGGAGAGAATGGTGAAAATGACAAAGGCCATTTTGAGGAAAATTTTGGGGAGGGCTCACTTAAATTTTGAGGAATTATTAACCATTTTGGCAGAAACAGAGTCAATTTTGAATTCTAGGCCTATAACGTACGTGTACAACGAACCTGAGGTACCATTCCCTCTCTCCTTCCAATTTTTTGACGGGTAAGAGGTCTACCGCCTTACCTCATTGGGCTGGCTCTATCAATCCACAGAACATTGACAAAAACAATCTTGTGAGAAGATTCTTGTACCGAGAAAAACTGTTAAATGCCTTTTGGAAACGATGGAAGGGAGAATATCTTCTCCAACTTAAAAGTTGTAATTTCATAAATCCTATGATTCCAAATGTTGAATTTAATATAAATGACTTAGTACTTGTAGGTGAGGATAAAGCACCACGCCAGATGTGGAAAATTGGTAAGGTCATTAACGTTCATAGAGGACGAGATCAAAAGGTAAGAAGTGTCACTCTGCAGACTGCTTCAGGTCAGATCAAACGGCCAATTCAACTTCTCTACCACCTTGAACTCAGGTATTAACTTTTTTTTTATTAAAAAAAAAAAAAAAAAACATTAAAAAGAAGAGATTAGAATTTTTTGTATTAGAAAAGTATGTTTAAAGGTTTGTGTGTCAAGTTATTTCTTGCTATATTTCATTGTATTCATTTGGACATTGAGTTTTTATATTGTGTTGTTGTATTGGTATTTTATATTTTCTAAATTGTATTCAAGTGAAAATGTGGATGAATATCTTCATCGGGGCGCGAGGATGTTGCGACTCCGAAGAGTCGTGTCTGTTTTTCCCTGCACGAGGGGCGCCGGTGGGGAAATATTTTTTTGTTGCGATTTTTTTTTCAGACCCTGCTACTACGCAGTTAAAAATGCCATGTTTTAAGATGAAACTGTAGAGTTTAAAATGTTCCTTCGATTTGTTTTATGGATCTGTATATGTGTTGTAAATAGTATATTTGTCGTGTGGTTAATAAAATAAGAAAAGAAAAACCTGATTATTTTCAAAGCCGAGTTATTTTAGAATTCGAATGGATTTCTTCAGAGTGTCTGTAGATAAACACCTGGAAAGTCTAAAATTTCCATGCCACACACAAAATGTTAAACGTTTTGTGAAACTCGTAACTGTAGTTTCTGCAGCTGTGTGTGGAGAAGATATCCGAGACGGGTTAATTAGAATGCGATTAGAGTCCAGAAAAGTTATGCCTCATTTGAAATCAAATGTGAGTATCGCGTAAAACTGAAATAAGTGCAAGACAAGATACTTAAATGCCCATATGGTTGGGTGGCCACGGGTGGAACTCGCAATACAGCCACCTCCTCCTGGTGAGTTCTAGGTATTTTCTGAATTTTAATTGAGAAAAGAGCGAAGAGCTGCATAGAAAAAAAAAAGAAAATTAATATTATTTATAATTTGATTAAAATCTGACAAACTTCACAGGCATTTTGGAATTAGAGTTTTGGCATTTGGAAAATTTTTTTATTCCTTAAAATTTTGCACACATGACCTACCCACTAGTACACAACTTTTCATCACTAGGACAGAAACAAAATCGAAAACTTTTTTTTTATGCTCCGCCCTATTGCATAGGCATAGAGAAATTCTATTCGCAGGAGTTTCAATGCAAATGTTGCTACCTGCAAGATCATCAATTTTACTTGCATCAGTGTCATCTTAATGTTACTTTCAGTCATTTTATTTATGATTTCAAAGGCAAATTGTTTGATACGATCTTGCAAAAATTCCTTCTCATTAACAGGAGCAGAAGTGAACCTTGGAAAATTCTTCCGTTGGATTCAAACAACAGTGAAGAGAATGTGGCTCTACATTTTCAGTAAGTAGTGCTGAGACATAACTTGACTAAAAGGAGAATTTTTCTTAATTCTTTAGATTGATTGTCTATTTATTTAGATATTTTGAAGTTTTATTATATTGACAATAACTGGTATGTTTGTTGTAATATTTGACTAGGCTAGCTAGTCTTCTAATGTGAAATTGCAGATCAGCTTCAAAAAGGACAATTTCTGAAGGACAGCATTGATTCAAACCATCAATGATACGATCAGCACTCAATGGAAATTGGTGGTGCTACATCCTGCAGACACTTATAACTAAAGTGCTAAATTTTAATCACTGAAATAAATTTTGTTCCTAGGAATATCATATTGTATAAACATGTAGTGTGTGAGTAGCATATAATATTTATCTGATAGTAATATAATTTTAGTGCATTTGTCAAACATAGGTTGGTATTATTTAGCTTTCCCTTGTTCTGCATGAGTTAATATGGACTCTAATGCTAAATGTAAATTGCCAAACAAAGGAGAGACAACTGGATACATAACATCTGCTGTTATTTTCTGGTGTATCCAATATACAGATCTTTAATTGTTTAAATAAGAAATACATAAGATGAAAATACCCACATTACCCTATGTCCTTCAAGGAATGTATGAACTTTAAAAATAATTATATCATCCAAAATAACTTCTTCATTTTTGTACAGAATTTGAAAGGTTTTACTGACAGCAGTCCCATTTACAATGCAAGCAGGAAATACCAATGAGCATGCTGTAAGATAAATAGAAATATTAATACTAATAAATAAATGAAATTTTAAGCAGAATACATTTACACCATGAGAGTTAAAAAAAAAAAGAAAGAAATCTATTTTGAGATATCAAAATCACATGATGACATTTTTTTCAGCAATCACTTAAGACACATAATGATAAATTAAGTAAGAAAATACATTTTCGTCATTTCAAAACATGGAATTAAAATATAGGATAATCATTTTAGATTCTAAAATTGGAGAAAAAAAAAAGATGGGCTCTTTTTTTTTTTTTTTTTTTTTTTTTTTTTAAATTGGCCAGTGGCCGAGTCCAGAATGCTCTTAACTGAGAGACGGAAGGTGTCTGGTTTAAACCAAGGTTGCATCAGTCGACCTAGCCGTTTGGAGTTTACTGTGGTTTTCTCTGAAACATTGCATAAATATAGGTTAGAACCTGTTATAAAGTCTCCCATGGAGGTCATCCCCCTCCTTGTCCTAGATCACTCTTGTAAATAATCAGCCATATTGCCAAAATCAAATTGAATCCAATCTATTTTTTTTTCTTTTTTTTTTTCAATGTGTCTCAGGATTTGTACCTGTGGTGTTCCAAGTTTGCAGCTTCAAAATCTGTGAAGAAACTACAAGAATTTTCTGTTTTTGCCAAATAACTTAAAATATGCATTTTAAGGAAAAAGTTCAACACAGACTTTTAATTAGACAATTTGAATATTTTTGCAAAAATTTGAGCCCAACAGTAACTCTGTATGTCTAATTGTTCCTGAGACATAACACTTCAAAAAATACACATGTTTTTCAAAAAATGTTGCCTGTGATTTTAGTAAATTAGATGTGACAGTCAAAAATACATACAATATAAATTAGATGAAAAGCAACAATCTACTGCATTAAAACAGTAAAATGCACTAATGCAGGGTATCCCCACTGTGAGGAGGCAAAAACAGTAACCAGTAACATTAGTATCCTCAACAACATGAAAAAGTAGCCCAAAAAGTATACTTTTTATTTCTTGATTTTAGTAGCCAAAATAAATTTTTTTTTTTTTTTTGCCCCCTAAATTTAGCTCAAAATTTATTAGTGGTATTATAGCATAAAAAAAGGGGGACACAAGAAGAAAGAATCTTTTTTTCTTTTTTTCTCTTTTTTAACTAGCTCAGAATATTTTCATGTTCTCTCTCACATACATATATTCACGCTTCTCACGCATCATACACTCATTAAATACAAATAAAAATTAAAAATTTCTAGTGACAATACTAAGTAAAAAAAAAGTACTAAATGGAATAATTAAAAGAAAAATCTCTTTAACATTGTTATTTTCTAGTTTTCTTGCATACATAAAACTTTTACTGAATACCAAAATGTATCATGATGACCAAAACACTGCTTAGTACCTCAGGACAACTTTTTGAATACTAATAGACAGTCCTAGGGAGGCTTCTAGGAATCAGTATGATAGCAGATAAAGCTTAGAAAGGGAACAGAAATAATAAAGAATATAATGTGTCATTTTTCCGATTTCCAAATCAGTTGCCTAAAGTGAAAGTCGTATTTTTTAATCAAAAAAGTGTACCAAGTTGCACTATCTTTAATTTAGTAGCAAAAGACTCCTTTTTTGTTGCTGGTGGACAAACTGCTAATGTAATGATATGTACATATATGTCAGTAGATGGCAGGTCAGATACAACATATAACTCATGGCCAAAAAAAAAAAAAAAATAGACCAGGAGAATGCTAGAAACAAAATTGCTGATTTTACTAAATAAACTTATTAACAATAATTCACTGCAATGTAAAGGCTGCAAAAGTTATCTAGTTTATTGTCTTGACCTAAATAGTCTTTTTATTTATTTATTTTTTTTTTTTGGTGTTTTTAATAAAGTTTGAATATGACTGGAGAAATGAAAATGACGAAAACTGTTATTATTGTCACCATGTAATAGTTACACTTTCAAGGACTTATTAGTCCTTCGAGCATTTGGGTAGCTGTGTAGGGGCTAGAGTAGGCTACAGAAAAATTTTCGCCCACTTCCGAAAAATTGGATTTTCTATTTCAAGAATAGGAAATGAAGCCCTCAAAGGGGTTGGGATAAAGCACACCCTATAAATACCTGGATAACCAGCCACTTAAGCCAATGCCAGTGAGACATTGTCCTGTTTTAATCGTCAGATTTGAAAGATATCCTACTATACATTGGATTCAACATGACTGTATTATATAAGATATATTTATCCCCTGTAGAACATATTTAAATTATCAGGTTGTAACGAAAGTTTTCCGCCATATCTGCCTGAAATACTAACTTCTAACTCCTAAGATAACTGTTTTTGAACTTTCGGTACCAAACCTGCACAGTGTCACATGATACAACAATAGTACTTAAAGCTGTACTCATAATTCGTTGATATTATGTAGCTGACTTTTTGCAACACAACTGGAAGTAAATGATGGTTCTAATCCTCTAGAGTGATAGTTCTATTTGAGACACCTTATACTTAATGATAACTATATTTTTTACAGATTTCACAACACAGTGTTATAAAGTAAACCTCTTTCTTTCAAATGCCAAAAATCGTTTGACAAAATATGAGCAAATACGCCAACAAGAACTGTGTGCTGACGAAGTTTGCGGTGGAGGGAAACTTTCGTTACAACCTAATACCTTTTTTCCTTTTAAGCTTAAAAGTTAAGGTTTCCCTTACATCATCTATCCATAACTTTTACTACCAGTATAAAGTACTATAATTTGTTTATTTACAGTAGAAGACCCAAAATCCGCCGATCCGAAATCCGCAAGGCTCTAAAATCCGCACTGTCTGTTCAATGTAAACAATGAAATCTGCCCTGCCAGCTGCGAGCTCAGAAAACTACGGTATAACCACAAAGTAAAACTAAATAAGCTATTCCCACTTGAAAAAAATTTTATAGGAGTCTGTGAGCTCTAATCTTAATATTGATAACTTTCAAATGACTGACAGTGACATAATTGACACTGAATTATGATCACATGACGCAGACTCTGACACAGTAACAAGTGTGGATGATCAAAAAGTTGATAAATTAACATTTAATGAAGGTTAGGCTGTGAGAAAGAAATATCTCAGATTTGTAGAGCAACAAAGCTGTGTTACAAACAGAAAATAATGAAAAATAAATAAATAAAAAATATAATTAGAACATCCCTAAGTCCTAAACTATTGAATATACATGTTTAAATAAGTTGTACTATAATCTCATAATTTTGTATATTGCATCAATCCTCTGTATTTTTATATCATGATTCTAATTATAAGTAACATGATTTGTTTCCCTTGATCTCTATTGTATTTTTTTTTTCTATTATTTTCTGAGGGGGGTTGGAAATAGAATAAATTTCCTATTATGACCCAAAATCCGCAAAATTCTAAAATCTGCACAAGGTCTGGAACCAAGCTGTGCGGATTTTGGGTCTTCTACTGTACTTGAAGAACTACTGGTGTTACAATAAAATAAGAATGTAATTTGTTTTAAACATAAGCACTCATACCACTTACTTTTAAATTACTTTTGTATGATTTACATTATTCAGCTGACCATAAAGGTCAAGATTCGCGGTCGCCATTCGCCACGTGGCGACTCAATTTAAGAAAGTGGAGATGAAAAAAATTCATTACGTTTGCCACTTTTTATTTTATTAAATTTATGTGTTTTGGGTTACAATTACTGTTTCTTACTCTCTCCAAAATACATGGACAGAATTTAAAATTCACTCGGAAAAAAGAACGGCAAAACGTATCCCCTCCCCCCCCCCCTCCCCTCACCCCTTTTACATCATTCTATTGTGAATAATTTGACACTAATCCCACGAAATGGCAGATGCAGCAGACACGCCTGCAAACCGGAGTGACTCACTTCAGTAGGAATGCACAGAATAGAAGACATTCTTGCTTTTGCACTTCGCTTGGAAGAATCCTTTCTCCAACCACGTGCGCACATAAAAAAAAATCCATATTTTATAACAAAGCCACGTGGGACTTCCTGATTTTTAAATGATAAAACCAAGTGATAAAACCAAAAGTAAATACGGCTTGGTTCGCTTATTACATTTAAATTAATTGTACTCAAAGGTGCAGTGTTGCTGAATGAAGAATTCAAAGATAATGCAAGTGCTTTCATAGAACATTAATATGTATGAGTTTTTAAAACGAGACAGTGCCGTGTTGCAAAAAGAATTTAAGATGTATATTAAAAAAAGATTCGAAAGATTGCGTTGTGTTCAAAATGTAACGGCAAAGCACCAAAAATTTAACCCGAACCCCAGGTTACGGCCGGAGGGGCCTCAGCTGAAAAGGAACTTGGTGAGGGAGAAACATGCACAGACAATAATGAGACATTTTTGCAAGAATAAACCACATTTATTTAAAGAAATCTGGAAACATAGGATATAAAACTTAATGAGCACTATAGACAAATGGCACAGCTGCTGTATAGAAATTATCTATTGAAACCAGGATCGTGAGAACAAGAAATACATTGTATTCGGCTGCAAATTTACTCTTATGGCTTACACATTTAAATAAACTTAATACTTCTAGATCTTAGGCAACAAAATGGTCGAACAAAAAGGTAAGAGATTGCATCACATTTAAATTAGTTAAATTTTGCTGCTTGAGCCAGTATCCAATGTCAAAATATTACTCAAATACACTCTTAATTTAAACAGAAAAATCGGATAGATTGCTCATAACAGAAACAGTTTAATAGCAGCAACAGTCTCATGCACTAGTACATTATTTTGCCCACTAACACACGTATTACTAAACTGAGATACTGATCAGCATTTGCCAAGGTTTATAATTTTCAGAAGTGGTAGACTACAAGATGATACAAAAAAAAAAAACTTATGAGAGGCCTCTCCAAAGGTTATTGAAAAGATCGTTTACACATGATAATTAGAAATTTGCTTTCAAAATAATACTTATGGCACTAAATACATTCTTCCAAAAAAAAAAAAAAAAAAAAAAAAAAAAAAAAAAAATTGACGTTTTTTGTAAAAAGAAAATAAAAAATGGATTAAGGAGCACCTAAAATATTACAAAAAAAGTTTAAAAAAAAAAAAAAGGAGGGGACAGAGCACTAAAAAAAAAACAATGTTAAGGGGGATGTAGAACATGACGCATACGCCAAAATGGCGCACATAACAACTCCTGTCATAGCTGGCTATTTCTTCTCTGGATCGTAGTTCTGACACATGGCGGGGAAATAACAGGGATTAGCTTCAAAGAGGCCTTGCCAGTCCTGCACACGGTGGTCACAGCAAAGCCGGCGATGACATAACGTCACGATGTTGGAATATTATCCCAGCCTGGCAACGGTCACATCACGGGGAAGAAGATGGAAAAAAAAAGGAACAAAGTCACCTCAATCCGTGGGACATGGCTGCGAGTCTCCACTCAGGGCATCTGATGTTTCACCTTATTCATCGAAGTCTGGCTTTTTACTCTCCTTTATGCTTCAGCTACCATGGTGCAGAACTGCTCAGCAGATGTTGAAAAGGCCTAGCTACACAGGGATGTCATTTGCGGGCGAACCCGCGGGAGCACACTTTCACTCGACTTCCTTCTCGATCGGCGATTCCCACTCAACTGCTTGATTGCGTCCCCGTACCCAGCCACGCTACTGAGAATGCTGCCCTATCAGCCAATCAGCGATCGCCAGCATGTTGGCGTCCTTCGAGAACCTTCCACAGCCACTTGCGCAGGAAATGGCTTGAGTGCGAAAGGACGCGCTCGGCTAAAAAAAATGGCGGTCGGTTTCAAGATGGCGAGAATTTGAAACGTGCGTTATTTGAAACAGAAAAAGGACGATTGACCGAAACAGTACCTAGGCCAGTAAAAGTTCAAATCGAACTGGAAAATGCTCAAAATTAAGAAAAATTGATCTTATTAAGTGCTGAAACATCACCAACATATTTGAAAATAAAATAAAATAAAACTTAATTATGTGAACACACAAGGGCTTAGCTTAAAAGAATGGGAGGGAAAAGAGGAAAAAAAATTAGGGCAGAGCAAACTTGTAATATAAGGAAAACTGACTTTTTAGGTAAAACATGATAAATAAAATGAATTAAGCAGATATCATAACAAAAATTATTTAAAGATGAATTTTAAGAAATACAATTAATAATATGACTCAAAAGTGAAATTATTACCATTAATGCACTATTATTGAGGTGAACTATTCATTTAGAGTTTTCAAGGCTATTGTACAAATATTTATTGAAAGAAAACTTATTGAAAAACTTATTATTTTGAAAAAGTTGCAAATACACTTAAATATTGCAGTATCAATATTACCATCATATTTGAACACCTCAACAGCATGTTTACACATCATCGTAAACACGTGGCTTCGGCTCCTTTCAGACATATTGTCTTGTTTCTAGACATCCTGTCACCGTGCGAAATGCAATAACAATCGCGAGAAGGAATTCGCCAGTGCTTTGGAAAGCAAGAGGGAAAGGAGGGGGAAATTAGTATGTTTCGACGTAATTAAGAAGCTGTGAAGCAAGGACGTATTTAAGTTGGTGGTTCCCCCCCCCCCCGAAATGTTTTTCTAGATACGTGCCTGCTGTGAAGAGACTGAAGAGAGTAAAATTCGGAATAATTCAACTTGCAAAATAAAACTCTATGGTACAAACTACGGAGAGATTTAATAAATTCGATTTTATATCCGAGAGTCAACTGATGAATGTGCATATGTTATTTAACCAATTAAATACCGAAAAAAATGAAGCAAGTCAAATTAACCGATGTATTTAATGTAAATACAAAAGCTAATTAGATTCTAATAATAATTTGATACATTTATTTCAAATTAGAATTTAAATAAATTTCAGTTACTATTTGTGTTATATTTTATGAAAATGTTCCAAAATCAACGATCTATTCTGCTTTATAGTTTTTAGTTTGAATTGAACACTAAATTACATTTGTTCCAGTGTAGTTTAGTACTTTTCTTGGCGGTTTATACAGTGATCGTATGTATATTTTAAGACTACTTTTCATTAATAAATAATACACTGGTCAATAGCACGTGATCGACGATGGCTTTAATAGAAATTTTCAACAAATCTGTAATTTGGAAAAATCGGTAATCCGGCACCGGATCATTCCCGCCGAACCGGATTATCGGTGCTGCACTGTACTGCATATTCAGCAGAATTCTAAAAATTCCATCAGATTTCTTCCACCAGACAAATTTAAATGAAAAATTAGGTAGTGAAAACTTCAGTAATTTTAAAATTGTAAAAGAACCCATCCAAGCTTTAAATACTATACCCCACAGTAATGCTGAAGTAGAGAGAATTTGGAGCAGTGATAAAAATATTATAGTGACAAATCCACATCAATGGCTAGAGAGTGTTTAGAAAACAGGCTATTTGTAAAGACTGCTAAGGTTCATTTGATGGATTTTAATGATGTAATTGAATTGTGGTGGCATGATAGCATAAAAAGCAGAAGGCCATGCTTTCAGGATTAAAATATAATATTTTAAATGTTTGTGTTCTTTATTCAGCCTGATTTTAATTTACTTATTTTTCATTCATTTCAATTATTGACAAAATTAATTAAATGAGCTATAGTAAGTATTTTTATTATTATTAATTTTGAGAAATGTATACAAAACAACATTGTATTATTCATTAGTCCTGAAAAATTTAATTTTTTGATTATATTATATCCAATATTATACCTTTATGTACATTGATTATGTACATGAATTCTACCTACGTAAGCTACCATTCAAGTGGCCACTGAATTAATCATGTCCAGTGGCCACTGGTCACTCTCAAAATTTCTGAGTCTTTACCTTTAGCTGACCACATGCTAATCCCATAATATTCAAAAGTTTAATTCTAAAGTAAGTAAAAGAAAAGCTTTATCTTACAGGAATTCTTTGGAAGATTGACTTCAATCTTTACAGGAATCTTGGATGATGCTTTTAGTGTGCATCTCACTTGATAAAACCTATAAAGGAAACTTAAAACATGACTATTTGAAAATACATAAATTTATTATTAATTTTTTTTTTTGGGGGGGGGGGGAGGGGAGAAGAGGCAACTATTATTAAAACTTTTAGAATTTAACAATAACATGAAGTTTTCTGTATTCAGACAGAACGTTTTCTGTATTCCACGTTTAACAGAATACGAATCTGTAATTCCACGATTAACAGAAAGTTTTCTGTATTCCACCTTTGCAAGCTGTTGCTTTTTCAAGTTGTATTTTGGAAGTAAATTTTCATTTTGTTTCCTCATAGGTCAGGGAGAATCACACCTCTGGGGTTTGCCGTAAGTGGAGTGAATGTTTATTTGCCTCGTAATAATTTAAATACATTTGTAGCAATTTAAATACATTTATAGTAAAGTCTGTTGGATACGGCTTGTACTTATAACATATTTCCTAGGCAAAACCTCAAGCTGTGAGTCAGAAACCTATGGTTTTGGTGATTTGCAATTCTTCCTCTGTTGAGACGTTGCATTTTGTACATTAATTCAATATAACAATAACTGGCCTCGGGGGGCATTTTTCTGATATATGCTAAAGTATATATATATATATATATATACAGGGAAATCTGCTAAAGTGACCACCTTGGTAAACAGACCACCTGTCTAAAGTGAACACTTTTATGAAATTTCACTGTAACTCATGAAAAATGTATTGGGAAAATATCCTGTAAAGTGACCACCTGCAAAAACTGTATAGTGACCAGATAATCTGCCAAATTTAAGTTTTTAACCTGTCAAATGTAACCACTTTCCACTATAAACTGCCTCTTAAATATAAAACACATTCAGATAATATAGAATGCTATATCCCTTTACAGTTGTTTAACACAAGATTTGATCTCAACACTGATTCTCTCTTCTCTAGCACTTGTTCTCAATAGATGAATTTAAAAAAAAATTAAATTAATTAAAAAGGAAAACTTGTTTTAGTCTAGATTATTCTTTAATATTTCTGTTGATGCTAAAATTGATTCGCAGTGGTTTCCAGTAAGAGGTGTGTGGGATGCAGTTAATCACATATTTATGAGTACTTCTGATTTCCCATTACCTATTCAAATGTAATACTCATGCCATTTTAAATCTCCCATCTGTCAATAATGCTATTTAACTGTTTCTTAATTTACTTTGGTTTTAGCCTTTGTATTGCATTTTGTTGGCGTCTGTAGTCTGAGAATATATTTAATTTTCTTCCTTTCCCACAGGATTACAATAATTTTGGCTAGAAAAACTATATTCTGATCACCCCTGTGGGGAGTCACATTTAAATTTTGCCAAACATGTATAAAGCCTAAAGCACATTTCTTTTCATTTTTTCAACCTAGCGATTTATTTGGCAACCAGCCCTTTGAGAACTTTGCTGTTACAGCACAGTGTGTTATCTAAACAATGTGTTCTTAATGTACACTAGTGAAAATTATTTGTGCAAACATGAAAACAACCCAAACATTCAAACTGTACTTATGTCAGTAGCTGCAAAATGGAAATTTATATTTTTTATTCATATTTATTATTTTTTATTGTTCATTGTGACTAAGAAATATTAAAATACATATTGAAACGTAAGTAAAAGGGAGTCGCACACAATTTGTATGCAATGTGCATTTTAATGTTTAAGCATTTTACTCCCTACATTCCTCTTTTTTGTTCATGGATATTTATTGATTTTGGATCTTATTATAAATAAACTGTAGAGTGTTTCTGAAATTTTTATATGAATTTTAAGCATAAACAAATTTATTAAAGTGCTACCTTTGTAAGGTGACCACCTGTATAAGGTGACCAGTTTTGCCGTCCCCGAGGGTGGTCACATTAGGCAGGTTCCACTGTATATAAATACACTGGCCTCCAAAAGTTAAGGAACAACATGTTTTTCGAAGCTCACTATAAAAAAAAATGATACTAACAATAAAATTTATAGTTTATATAAATGACTAGCAGCGTGGCCCGGCGTTGCCCGTGCAATGAAAGAGAAATGCCATTTACCTTAAATATAGATTATAAAGGGAAAGAATGTGAATTCTCCCGCTGGAATGATAAAAAAAGGACACGGTATTTCCCACTGCAACAAACAAAAAAATAATGAACACAGCACCTAATAGAATACAGAGGTTGCCAGGAATTGGACTTGGTTAGGCTGGAATGTGAATCCTCCCCCTGCAATGATAAAAAAAAGGACATGGGACTTCCTGCTGCAAAATAGAAAAAAAAAGAACAAAGCACCTGATGGTGCAGAAGCTACCGAGAATTGGAAGTGGCTAGACTTCTCTTCTACCTGTCTGTGTTCTAACAGTCATTTATCGCTAATACCTACGCAACTATTAAAAACAAATAGAGCCCAGTTGTCAGTATGAAATTGTAAAGGGAAAGAATGTGAATCCTCCCGCTGCAGCGATAAAAAAAGGACATGGGACTTCCCACTTCAACGAAAAAGAAATGAACAGGGCATCTGTTGGCGTACAGAGGTTACCGGAAATTGGTCGTGGGTAGGCTGGAATGAGAATCCTCCCGCTGCAGTGGTAAAAAAAGATATGGGATTTGCCGCTGCAAAGAGAAAAAAAAAAAATGAACAAAGGGCTTGCCAACGATCCAAGTTACCGAGAATTTGACAAAGCTTCTCCTATTCTAGCTATCTGAGTTCTAATATGCAGTCTTTTATCACTAATACACACGCGCCAACAGAAAAAAAAATAAAGTTTCCAGTCATCAATATAATAACCAGTCTGCCTGAATTTCGCATTGTGGCGGCACGAAGGGGGGGGGGGATTGGTGGATTATATTGGCACGGTCGCCGTCCCATCTCTCTCTTTCACCAAGAGTGCCATAGCAACCTTGAAAAACTTGCTGTACTAACTTGCTCGAGCTCAAGTTTTTAGAAATAAATTGTCTGAAAATCAATCTGACTTTTCTCTCAAATTATATGTTGTGATTTTAAAGCATGCAATTTCTAGGCAGGATTTAAAAAGTTATAATTTATAACAAATTTATTCACATTTACATGGTTGATTACTGTTTCATTTAATCATTCTTTTTTTATTTAAAGCTTAAAATTGAAATGTACTTCTATTATTCATTAAGTTACTGTTTTTAAAAAAAAAAAGAAAATTAGCATCCCCACTGGAAAAAAAAGTGGGGACACGCATAAGTCGACGTCCCCCCTGGACTACACCTCTGCTTTCACCCTGCCTGATGCCCATGGGCACCGGCAGAATATTTCCCAGGGGGGGGGGGCAAAGACTACTTCAACGTATGGTTACCATGTTAGAAAGAGCAAAAAAGCAAGGGAAAGCACTGCATACTGTTAGGAAAAGTAACTGTAAACCTTACCTTAAAGGTTCCATGACATGTGGCTGTGTTTTCTTTATTATAACTGAATGCTGTATAACTTAACTTTAATTATTTGCCTTAAAATCTAAAGGCACAGATAGCTCTTATTTTTATTAATTAAAGTTCTTACTTAACACTATTCTAATATCAACGCTTCAAACAAGCACCTAATTGCTGCAAAACGTTTTGCATAATGTGTTTCTGTTTTAGGCCGCTAGAGGCGCTGTACTCCCGGCGACTTGCCGCGGAGCTATTTTCTCCTTTTTCTTTTCACGTCACAGGTCCGCAGTCCTTGGTGACGTCGTTGCCTGGCCAACAGTATAAAAGTTCGCCGTTCGCCGCGATAGTGAAGAGAGAGGAGGCGAAAAGGGTGATGCGACAGATGCGTGCAGAAGGACGCTCGAAGCCAGCCATGTGAGATGCTCTGAGCTGAGTCAAGCGATTAACCTGGAGCCTTCCCGCTGCAGCTTCCAATAAAGCCTTTTTGATTATGCCACTACAAGCTTATCTCAAGGTGATGCTGTTCGACCCCGGTTCGATTTGTTGTCCAGAATGTCCGATGACACATAGATGCTGTACCACATCAAATACCTGTTTTTTTGTTTCCTTTGTTCATCCCCATCTGTATACAAGCCTTCATGCCTCATTACTAAAATAAAAGAACTATCAAGGTAAACGCTTTTGTCATCTTTTACCTGGCAAGCCCTCAATTCATTTTTCTTACTAGCTTTCACTGCTCAAAATTTTGAAGTATAAAACTCTGCTAAACACAGACATTTCGGTTATGGGCCTCTGCCATTTAAAATTATGTGAAGATTATGTTATTATGTATGTGCATGTATTCCTTGATTTTAACTATTTACAAAAAGATTTTAACGAGCATTAAGAGGGCGGGCCCTGATTAGAAGCTTTTAATTATATAAATCTATCTGAAATCAAAAAAGATGGAAGCTATATCGATGCAAGTTGATAAATTGGGCTCTGATAACTATGAGACATGGAAAGAAGATATAAAAGTCTTTTTAATAGATAGAAATTGCTGGGCTATTGTAACCGGCGAAGAAATTAGACCAAAAGAAACAGAAGTTAGAGAGTTGAGGGACTATAAAATTAGATACGGTAAAGCGTATAGTACCATATATTTCAATATATCCAGTGAATATAAGCCCCTCCTCGCCGGGACATATGATCCCAAGGAAGTTTGGGAAAAGCTAAAGAAACACTTTAAGCCCGAATCAAGAGCTCGTTCTATCGCTTTGACCGATGAGTTCTTTTCATGCAGAATTAACGACAATGAGGAAGTAGGATTATTTGGTGCTCGTTTAAAGTCGATTGCAACGCAGTTGCGTGAAGCCGGTACACCATTAGCAGATTGGTACCAATCCTTTCAATTAATTAGATATTTACCCCCTGAGTACGCAGGGATTGTGCAGGCCATCTATAGATGGGATGACGATGAATTTAAGTTCGATAAAGTTCTAGCTGAATTATTAGCCGAGGAAGCCAGGTTGAAACAAAGCTTAGGCGACCGTGCCGCTATTGCTATGTCCATTCAAGCCAAACATGAAAAACGTACCCCTCGTAAAGGAAACTTTAAACGTGAGACGAGGCGCTGCTATGGATGCGGGAAAACCGGACATTTAAAAATCAACTGCAGACACCCTCCTCCCCAAAAGCAAAAAGGATCTTATCGCCCTAAAAATTTTATTATTGAAGCTTATTCTAACCAAGTAATTGAAAATGATCGTTCATAGGTTTTTGACACTGCCGCAAGTAATCACTTTTGTAATGAAAAGGATCTATTTAAATATTTTACACCCATTAAGGGTAAGTCAATGTCTGTCGCCATAAATGGTATTGAATGTCCTGTCGAGGGGAAGGGAACCGTAGTTCTGAATTTCCAGAACGGAAAGATGAAACGTGTTTTGAGAAATGTTTTATACTCCCCTGAACTAAGACGCAATTTACTATCCAGTTCTATCCTCGATTCAGAAGGTCTTACCTTTAGAGGTGGTCAGGGTAAAGTTCACGCATTTTTGAAAAATAATCGAAAATTATTCACCGCCTATAAGAAGCAAGGACTGTATTTTTTGTATCCCAAGTATGATAAATTGAAGCGAAATTTTAAAAATACTCACGAGAAGAAACCAGAAGCAAATGTCTCCTCTCCCCCTAAATCGGAAGATTTAGAACTCTGGCACCAAAGGTTCTGTCATATTAATTATAAGTCCATAATTGAAACTAGTAAATCAAACTGTGTCTTTGGCCTTCCTACTTTAAGAGCGAACCCCGAAATATCATGCCATAATTGTAAAATAGCTAAAACGAGACGTAAAAGTTTTAAAAGCATCCCTTCAATCCGCTCAACTAAACCCCTACAACTTTTACATATGGATGTCTGTGGTCCACTCCCCAACCAGTCAATAGTTGGTCATCGTTTCTTTTTAACAATAACAGACGACTACTCCAGGAAGACTACCGTATATCCTATGAGAAAGAAAACCGAGGTATTTGAGTGTTTTAAGAAATTTCAAAGAAGGGCAGAAAGATTTTTAAACACTAAAATTATTAACATCAGAACCGATAATGGGATGGAATTTTGTCATAACGAATTTAAAAGGTTTTTAGATGAAGAAGGGATTCACGCTGAAAGAACAAACGACTATACTCCCGAGCAGAACGGAGTCAGCGAGAGATACAACTACACTGCACTAGATGCTGTAAAAGCTATGCTAAGCTCAAGCGGATTAAGTAACAGCTTTTGGTCAGAAGCACTACTTTGTTTTACCTACGTTTGGAACCGAACTTGCCACGCTAATCAAGTAAGAACGCCTTTTGAACTTTTTAGTGGCCGTAAACCTTCCATTAAACACTTAAGAATTTTTGGTTCGAAAGTTTACGTGGGAGTACCTCGTCAATTAAGAAATAAACTTGACATGAGGGCAAAACAGGGCACTATGGTGGGTTACGCGATGCAAAGTCGTGGATATAGGATTTGGATCCCTGGCAATAGGAAAGTAATCGAGACTTCTAACGTTAGATTCGAAGAGGAAATACAAAAACATGAAAGCAATGGAGTTGTACTGGACCCTGTAAGTTCACCCAACGAGGATTCGGGGGATAGTGAATGTGAAGACGAAACACAGGAAAAGGATTTTATTTTCGACAAAAAGGAAGAAATGTATTTAGATAAGCCGAGTACATCTGAGGAAGGGGAAAGTGACGAATCTGAAGGGGAGAGGGAATCCTATAGAAACGTAAAAACGCAGCTTAAAACAGTAAACTGGGTTAGAAGAGCAGTTCCAAGAAAAGACAAGTCTCGAACCGATATTTATTACGGAATTGAGGGCAGTAATGTCAGGTTAAGATCCCATAATGATGTAAAAAGCTACTGCAACAAACACGGGATTAAATATGATCCAGAAATGTTTTGTTTCAAAGGTAAAAATACATACTCGGGCATTGTACAAGATGAAACTAATGTACAAGATGAAGCTAATTTCTCAGATTCCTGACTAGAAGAAATTCAAATACCAAATAATTTTTTTCAGGCAATTAAATCTCCCGAGGCAGAGAAGTGGATGCAAGCTATGAATAGATAATGAATGAAGAAAAGTATGGGACTTAGTTCCGAAACCTGAAAATGCGAGAATCATCGGAAACCGATGGGTGTATACAGTAAAAAGAGACGCTAGTGGAAAAATCGTACGGTTTAAATCAAGACTCGTCGCCCAGGGTTTTGGGCAAAGAAGAGGGGAAACTTACGATCAAGTCTTTAGTCCTGTTGTTAATTTTACTGTAATTCGTTTCTTTTTCTCATTACTAGTAGGTCACTATAAATGGAACCACTCTCAAGCTGACGTAACCTCCACGTACCTGTACGCTCCGATTGAAGAGGAAATTTATATGTTCCAACCTCAAGGTTTCAAGGAAGAAGGTAAGAAAGATTTTGTATGTAAACTAAATAAAGCCTTATATGGTTTGAAGCAGAGTGGCAGAGAATGGTTTAATGAGTTTCACAGAATTTTAACTGAATTACATTTTTTCAAGCTTGAGTGGACTAACTGCGTTTATGTTTACAACAATCTAGTAGTGTTACTTCTATACGTTGACGACATTGTACTCCTAGCTAAAACAGAAAAGGAAATAAACCACGTATTCGATTTATTAGAAGGAAAAATCAATCTTAAGAAGTTGGGGAAAACAAGAAAACTATTAGGCGTTCAGTTTGAAGAAAATGAAAAGGGCTTATTTATACATCAAGAGGAATACATAAACAAGATTTACAACTGCTTTAAAAGTTTTAATATACCCATTTCATCCCTTCCAATTGCTCCGGGTATCGTAATGTCAAAAATGGACTGTCCAACTAACGCCGCAGAAGTTAAAGAAATGGAAAAATTTCCCTATCGCAACATCTTAGGATGTTTGTCGTTCCTTGCAAGCAGAACCCGTCCAGATATTTCGTACGCAGTAAATGTTTTATCACAATTTCAATCTAATCCCTGATATAATCATTTCAATCAATTGTTAAAATTACTTGGCTACGTTAAATCTACTTCACACCTCAAATTAAAATTATCTAATATAAATCAGATTTCCATAAATTGCTACTCAGACACTGATTTTGCTTCAAACAGAGATGACCGAGTGCCAATGGGAGGATATATTTTAATGCTGGATCAAACCCCCATATCATGCCGTACGTCGAAACAGAAGTGTGTCGCTCTATCTTCGATGGAATCGGAATTTATCGCCCTGACAGAAGCCTCCAAAGAATTGCTGTGGATACAAAGAATTTATAATGAGCTAATAAATCTAAAACTACTTCCCAAAGACCTGGATAAAGTTACACTTTTTTGCGACAATACTGCCGCCATAGATTTCAGCAACTCACCCATTGAGAACAGCCGGACGAAGCACATACATGTAAAGTATCACTTTTTAAGAAGCCTAGTTATAGATAAATTATTTACCTTAAAATATATAAATACAAAGAATAACCCAGCAGATATTTTCACAAAAGCTCTTCCAAAGACTGGACTTACAACATTCAACGAAAGACTTTTTTGTTCAGTATCAAAGCCCTACTCCCACTAAAGGGAACCTAGGCAAAATTTTTTGAAAAGTCTCTTTAGACTTTCTTTTGAAAAGAAAATTTCAAAGTCCTACTCCCACTAAAGGGAACCTAGGCAAATTTTTCTGAAAAGTCGCTTTTGACTTTCTCTTTTTGAACATAACCTTTTCTTTTGTCAAGTCGAAGACTCTCTATGAAAAAAAGGGGGAAAGGAAAAAATTTCTTGATCTTTCTGAAAAAAAAAAAAAAAAAAAAAAAAAGCCTTGGTCAAGAGGATTTGTTCCTTTAACGGTGACTCGTCACCATCCTTTTTTTTCCATTGTTTGTTTCTTTACTTTTACAGATGTAAGGAGTAAAGTTCCCCACGGAGTATACTGTTCTGGGGGTCAGGACCCTTTTTCGCCCATTCGAGCAGCCTCAGCTACGTCTCGTGAGGTGACATTGTAATTTGCCAGAGAATGTGGTGGAGAAGGTGGATTGTTCTTAGACGGTATATTTTCGTCATTCGTCACAGGAGACGTTATCTTTTAATTTTGTGAGTCCCAGTATGTTGAATGGAAGCTCCTATTTGCCCAACTTGCTCTGTGAATGTAAATGACTCAAACAATCTTTTCTATTTTTATCTCTTTTCTTAAGAGTTTTTTTTTTTTGAGGTGCACCTCACCCCTAAAGAAAGTACAAGCTTGTTGTTTTTCTTTGTAAAGTGAATGCAAATGTGTTTAATTGCATTATGTGAATCTTTTGAAAAGTGTTTTTTTTTACTAACGTTTTTTTGACTGGCCAGTCGTACTTTATAGCAGTCGTACTTTATAGCAGTCGTACTTTATAGTTGTCGTACTTTATAGTGTAACTATGCACCCCAAAGCAGAATATTTTGCAATGTTCTGCAACGCTCTCTCAACTAGCCAAAAATGTTCTGCAGGAAATATACCTTAATATACAGAGGGCTATTATGTTAGGATATTAGTAAGCGTAACCTATATCTAAAATATTAAATGAAATTAGAGAAACTTTGTGTAATTATCAAAGTAACAAGGAAATGAAACATTAACCGAACAGATATATATATGTAGAGAAAATATTTCGAACTAAAGCTTAAAATTCCCAGTCGCCAGGTGGCGATTAAACTTAAAAAACTGGCAATTTTCGACTTTCTGACTACCGGCCAGACGAATTGTATCGTTTGTTAACTCAGGTTTCGCACTAGACTGAGGGATTGCGCGATTCTTGCAATGCCACACAGAATCCCCCTCAAAACAAACAAACAACAACAAAAAAAAACACTAGCGGGCTTTTCCTGTGTGCTGGGTTGTTCAATTTTGATGAAGCAGCTAAATATTTAATGGGATAAAGAATCAAATATCATTGAATTGTATTGTTATCAAAATCATTTGTGTATTATATTGCTAATTTTGATATTTATAATCTGCTGAGCTCATTCTAGGCGAGGTCAGTGGTGCGCCGCGCCCCGATGCCCTTTAAAAAAAAAAAAATCGTTAGCGCCCCGATGATGAAAAACTAGACACCCTCTTTTGCCAGCGAAGTTCTTTTTAATCTCTAAGAAAGTTTCTTTTATTTGTTTAACTGTTATTTGTTTGCTTACACCTAATGTGTTAATGATACTTGCCAAATGAAAAGGAGGAATTTGCACAACTCTATCAAATCTTGATGCTATGGTAATAGAACTCCCCGCCCTCTTTCCCCCTCCCGGAAGCACTCCGGAGGCCCAGTCCGGGTAGTAACGGTCCTTGATGAGAAGGGGGATGGGAATCAACTGTGTAAAAACTAATTCATCTATAATTTTTTTATTAATGGACCGATTTGTTTGAAAATTTGGGGATCACTTTTAAATGCAAAAATTGATTCAGAGTCTAAATTTTAGAAAGACATCTTAATGTGTTCAAAAGTTAGAAATTTATTGTCAAAACATAATTTCTTTCCCCTTTCTTACTTTGTGGCTTTGAGTTACAGAATGCTTTGTGGTTTTCTTTGTGGGCTAGACGGGGAGGCAAATGTTCTTATCTCCTTTCCGGCTATTTCAATATTACCACTTAAATAGATGACCAGCTGATTGTTAATATCAACGGAATATTTATTATGGCTGCATGATAATCCTGAAAAAATTTTTAGCTATTGTTGTCCATTAAAAAAAAATTAAGAACTGGAATTTGTAGTGGAATAAATATTGAATAACTGGAATAGATATTTATACCATTATAGGGTTATTTTGAACAGAAGAGTTATTAATATTTTTATGCATTAACTATAATATTTTAATTGTTTGAACTTTGCAAAATAGAGAATGAAAATAAAAGTAAAATAATTTTCTCAATAAAAAGACTTTTGTTCCTTAAGACTTCTGGGTATTTCATATTTAAAATCTTTTCTCTTCCTTTATAATCTGACCCCCCCCCCCTCCCTACAACCAAATGCTCAGAAGTCTGGTGCACTTAAGTACAGCAAGCAGTGTAACAGACCCTGTGTCTCCTTGTCATGAAGTATGCAAAAGTGCTAGTGCAAATATAATGAGACGTTTCTTTGGTGAAGATGGGCCTGGAAAGTTGATATGTGTTTGCACTGCTGACATTTTATATACAGCTTTCTTTCCATCTTTTTCTGGGGAGTTAAATAAGTATGGAGAAAAAGAACTTGCAGAATTCTGTACAGTTTTTAATAAAATATATTGAATTTTCGATTTTTCAGAAAGAGATTAATCGGGCCAATAATTTAAATTTATCATACGCTATCGATGTTAATTTTTATATAAGTAAGGCTAAATATTCTTAATTGCAACAAAAACCATAAAATATTCAAATGTTGCATTCGCAAAATGTCGCAATTCTCAAGATTTTCAGACCGATGTTTCGAAATCGCGTAAATTTTCGGACCCGTTTATAGTACTTTTGCATTTCTAAATGCATCCATAATTACTTAAAGCATAGTATTATCTATAATAATTATGAATAAACTGTAATAGGAAGACCAGTTTAACAAAACAATCGTTCTCAGCATAAACTTGCAAGAGCGCGAAACATCCGGAGCATCTTTACTGCTTTTGCTACGGCGGTAAAATCTGAAATTATGAATATTTATTAAATAATTTGCAACCGTGTAGTTACTAAACATAACTTCTGACATTGCAGTATCAAGATCGACAGGCGGAATTGCTTAATCTCCCTTTCCCTTTCTAAGTATGGGCGCATATTTGTCTGATCGCGTTTTCTTGTTGTGTCAGCAGAAAACAAACATCGGAGAGGCACCTTTAAGGTCAGCTCATAGCTCACGAAAGATGAAATAAAAAAGCTATTTAATAAACATCATATTCAGAAGAGGGTAAATTATTTGCAAAAATGCATTTTAACGGGTTGCATGTATGAAGGTCTAATTTTACTACTTGTAATTTTGAAGTGGCCATTTTAATCGATTGTATTTTTGTAAAGGAGCCGTTTTAATCCAATTTTTAAAGGGGTCGCACATAACAATTCTCAGTTTTATATGTTCCTATAATTTTTAAAAATTATAGGAGTGTTACACTCAAAGCAAGAGACTGTCTCGAGCAGACATATTTACCGGGGGGGAGAAAATGTAGCTAGAAAATGAATGTGAATGATATTGCAAGTGATAAGCGCTGTCCGTTCTCCACATGTGGGGTCCAAAAAGGTGGTGCTCTCCCAGAAGGAGATGATCAGGCACCTTTTGGGTGATAATTCACTTTAGACTAATTGCCGCCGTGTCATCTCCCCCCCCCCCCCACAAAGGAATATATTCTTTCTATGCCTGGATGCAGGAGAGGAAATGGTATCCCTCCAGATTGCTGTCTGGCTTTTGAGTTTGACTTTCTGTTTAAAGTGATTGATTTCTCCCCTCTCTCTCCCTTTTCAGCCCTCATCCGTAATTGATCTGCAGCGGAGCTCTTTGTTCTGCGACGCACGTCGCCGATTTCGGCATGTTCTGCGTTGGGGACTATGCATATTTTGTACTAACCCTTGTGCTTTCTCATCTGTGTTCATCGCTATTTGCATAATATGTCTTTTGTTCTTTTCAGAGGGAAAAGTACTTACTCTCTTTTGAAAGAAATTTTTTTACTTGTTTGAAGCAGTTCCTTTTGCCATGTCATGGAAGGCGGGCCATTGTTAGGAAAAGTAACTGTAAACCTTACCTTAAAGGTTCCATGACATGTGGCTGTGTTTTCTTTATTATAACTGAATGCTGTATAACTTAACTTTAATTATTTGCCTTAAAATCTAAAGGCACAGATAGCTCTTATTTTTATTAATTAAAGTTCTTACTTAACACTATTCTAATATCAACGCTTCAAACAAGCACCTAATTGCTGCAAAACGTTTTGCATAATGTGTTTCTGTTTTTGGCCGCTAGAGGCGCTGTACTCCCGGCGACTTGCCGCGGAGCTATTTTCTCCTTTTTCTTTTCACGTCACAGGTCCGCAGTCCTTGGTGACGTCGTTGCCTGGCCAACAGTATAAAAGTTCGCCGTTCGCCGCGATAGTGAGAGAGAGGAGGCGAAAAGGGTGATGCGACAGATGCATGCAGAAGGACGCTCGAAGCCAGCCATGTGAGATGCTCTGAGCTGAGTCAAACGATTAACCTGGAGCCTTCCCGCTGCAGCTTCCAATAAAGCCTTTTTGATTATGCCACTACAAGCTTATCTCAAGGTGATGCTGTTCGACCCCGGTTCGATTTGTTGTCCAGAATGTCCGATGACACATAGATGCTGTACCACATCAAATACCTGTTTTTTTGTTTCCTTTGTTCATCCCCATCTGTATACAAGCCTTCATGCTTCATTACTAAAATAAAAGAACTATCAAGGTAAACGCTTTTGTCATCTTTTACCTGGCAAGCCCTCAATTCATTTTTCTTACTAGCTTTCACTGCTCAAAATTTTGAAGTATAAAACTCTGCTAAACACAGACACATACAAAATCCAGGGGGGGCGATAGCCCCCCCTTGCCCTATGCTGCCGGCGCCCAAGCATGACACCAGAAGAAAATTCCAGCTTTCTCTTGTCCTATTTTGTCAGTAGCGGACTTAAGAGCGTTTGCAAACGTCCCATAACCACTAACAACCTTGGGCAATCTGCAAAACTCTTTAAAGTCGTCTTCTTTGGAAAAATAACTTTTATTTTCTGCAGGTGATACACCAGCGGGATCGAACTGCGTACTATGAACTTCTTGTTGACACCGGAGAGGTTGCACAAAGCAATCCGATCTCTCCAGTCTGACATCAGTTGCCTTGGTAACGCTTCAGCCAATGAGCTTTCAGCTAACGTGTTGCATTATTCTCCCTGCAATTCTCTCGCCGGTGAGAATTTTAACCTGTGATCTTTCCAGAAAAAAAATCATATAAAAAAATCTAATAAACATTTCTGCACAGTTCAAAATTTAAAAGAGGGAGAAATAAATTTTTAATCAGCGGTAAAAAGATGGAAAATTTTTGCCCATTAGGTTTTTCGATGCAACAATTTAAGAATAGCATATTCTTAAAAGCAGTACATTTTCTTCGAAACAGGATGTCTTTAAAAAATTCCCAAAAATCTGCAAATGTAAGTACGATCTTGTAACAAATTTTATTTGAAAAAGAAAACTCTGTAGTTTCCAATGATATAAAAAATATAGTGTTCGAACAAAAATTTAGCTTGTGATAACGTAAATTGCGAGAAAAATGGCTAAAAACCTTACAAAACATAAAATAACTCAAAAACTATTAATCCGATTAATTTCATTTTTACGGCATTAGCTTTCTCTTGTCCTATTTAGTCAGTGTGCCAAATTTGGTCCAGATCCGTCGAACAGCCTGAAAGCGTATAGCGAACAAACAAACAAACTTTCCTCTTATATATATATATAGATGAACTTAATGTATAATAATAATATAAAGATATAATATAATATAAATATAATATAATGTAATATAAAAGATATAATAAAGATATTATATAATATAAAGATAATAATATAAAGATAAATGAACTTTATGCAAATATGATAGCTACCACTTTGTTTTTATAGAAAAGAACAGGCATATATGAGTCGGAGAAAAATGTGCAAATATCAGGCTTTCATAATTTCGCGTGTAACTTTTGTTGATTTACAACTTTTGTTAAACAGATTCGTTAACAATAGGTAGCAGGGTCCCGCAATGTCTTAGAGAAACTGTTTGCCTAATTCGTTAAGGTGGCAGGCGGTCGCATGAATGGAAATGGAGTTGTCGCAGGCTTATGCTCCTAGGCGTCTTAACGTGTCTCGCAGTGTGGTCCACCGTCTCTGGAATCAATATCAAATGGAAGCTTCTGTGCCCAGAAGACATGTTCTAGGTTGACCACGAGCTACAACATGTGCAGAATATCGCTTTATAGCTCTTTTGGCCCGGAAAAGAAGAAGCATTTCTGTTTCGCAACTTGTTGCAGACCGCTCTGTAGCATCAGAGAGAAGAATATCCGCTAGTATGGTGCGAAGGCTTCTTCACAATGCAGGTCTCTATGCAAGGTGACCACTTGGATGTGTCCACCTCAATGGACGACAGAGAAGGGCCTGTTTATCTTGGCCAAGAGAACACATTCCTTGGACCAGACAGCAATGGGCATCTGTACTCTTTTCAGACAAGTCCAGATTCACACTGTAGAGCGATTCAGGACGTCTGCTTATCTGGAGGGAACGAAGCACCCGATACCATCAATCCAACACTGTGGAAAGACACAGTTATTTAGGTGGTCGAATAATGGTTTGGGCAGGGATCCCACTCGAAGGTCACACTGACCTGCATGTGTTCCAGGGAGGAACTATGACTGGTGTGAGATATCGGGACGAGATCCTTGATGCCCATGTTTGGCCATATGCAGCTGCTATTGGCAATGATTTCATTCTGATGGATGATAATGCCCAACCTCACCGAGCTGTGCTTGTTCAGGATTATCTTGAGAGTCAAGGTCAGGAGCGAATGGAATGACCAGCTCAATCTCCAGACCCCAATCCGACAGAACATGTTTGGGACTACCTTGGCAGATATGTGGCTACTTCAAGTCCTCCTCCAAGATCGTTGCATGAGCTGGAACAAGGACTAATCCTTGCGTGGTCTTTGCTCCCTATTGAGGTGTCTGACAACTGGATGGAGTAGCATGGAGAATCGATACCACCAGTGCATTGCAGTTAGAGGTGGACACATTCCTTATTAGAACTCATTTTTGTAATGTTGCCACAAAAAGCTTTGATGAACTATTTTCTCCAAAAGGGGACTTTTCTACCAAAAGTGTTCTTTTGCTTTCACACCATGTTTGTGTTGATTTATCTAAATTTCTATGTCGTACTCAATAAAGAACTATTTAGTGCTCAGTTAGTCCAAATTTTTGCTTCTATTTTCATTCGTTTCCATATTATTCACAAAAAACATGTTGTACCTTAACTTTTGGAGAGCAGTATATGTACATATATATAGGCTGTCTCAAAAATACTGACCTAGGCCGTTATTCCTTAAATATTGGCTATAGATTACAAGATTTTCATTACAGGGAAAAAATGGATGAGTATTTTTCACCCTCTTTCCAAAACTGAGTGAGATTTTTAAAAAACGGGTAAGAATTTCTCACTACAAATGTGGGTTAGGTATACCCTGCAAAAGGTTAGGCCCCAAATACCCTGTCAGGTTGCGTGAATAGCCAGTTTGGTTTATAAGTGGGGTATTTACCTCTGCTGCAGGTAAAAACCAAAAATCTATGTATTTATGATTTTTAGTTATATCTAATAAAAATAACTCAGTTAAGGAACAACTGTGTAAGAAATATTTAAACTTCTATCAATTAAAATAAAATTGCTATATTAAAGTGCTTATTTTACACCTAGTGAAATTGTACAAACATACAACACTATTTTATATTAGTTAGTTATTGATAATGATATTAAAATTCATTAAAAAAAATCAGTCAAAGTAAATTATTAACATTCTGTGTCTTATTTAAGAACACAGAACCACATCACAACTAGTTCAGAAAAAAATTATGCATTATTCACACATGGGAAAAACAATAACAAAGTTTTGCGTGATAGACATTCTAAAATAAATTACTTAAAAATTGATTAAAAAATGTATTTCTACCAAACTTCTAGTATCTATTTCTGCAATCTTGTTATCTAATAATTATTGAATATGGTAGATAGGTAAATAATTTTTCCTCTTGTAGGGTGAGTGAATTTCTTGCAGTAATAATTTTTTAATGCGAGAAAAAGAAAAAATAAATGTGAGATTCTTGTTCTCTAGTAAAAACACAGGCTTAATAGAAAAAATTGCAAAGTTATGTAAACAAAGATTGAGAATTTTATGGTATCGATTAAAATTTTCTGATTAAATCTTAATAAATATAAAATTTTCATTTGTATGCGGGCCACCATACAAAAAAATTCTCAATTAGTAAAATGTACCCCATACATTAATGAGGACATGTTTATAAAGATTCAGCCTTTCATCATAAAAAGGCTGAGAGATATGTTTAAACACAGTAAGGGGCTATAAAATATAAATAAGTATTATTTATTTATGGAATCATTGTTTTCTTTTGCAATTTGTGAGACATTGAAAAGTTACCTTTAACATGCTGTGGTCGCGCTGTTAAACCATCTAATTTTAGCACTTTCACTGCTAATTACAAAAAAAAAATATTAGCATTAATAAAATTTCTTACCTTCAGTCTCAAATATACTATCTATAGTTTCTGCAGAATGTCAAAATGATGGCAAAACTAGGGAATGAACTTTAAATGTTTTACAGCAATCTTTAGAAAACACTGTATATTATTCAGGAAATTTAAGTCGGAAATAAAACAATCTCTACTGGCATCTGGAAAAACTAAAAAGTGCTTTAAAAATGCCCTTCAAAGGGTTAAGTCAGCATATATTTATTTTAATATCTCCAACATTTTAAAGATAAAATGATCAGATTCTGTACATTACCTCATTAATGTATAGGGTACATCTTACTTACTAGGAATTTTTTAGTGCAGGGGCTGTATAAAAATTTAAATTTCGTATTTATTTATATTCAATTTTATGAACATTTTAATCGATACCATAAAAGTCTATACCTTTTTTTACGTAACTTTGTAATTTATGATATACTAGCTGCATACTCATTCTTTGCATAGTAGGAAATGTATATATTTCTTACACACATAAATTGAATTACTTCTAATAATGTGGAATCTCAAAAAATGTAATTTTTTTTAAACTCATTTTGCAAAGTTTGCATTACAGATACCAAAGTGAGATGAAGTGTTGAGCAATTGCAACATGATCACCCAAAAAGTTTATCAGTGTCACTGGCAATCAAAACATGTTCGACAGGCAAAACTCTTCACTTTTAAAATGTCCTATTTCTACAGCATAAAATATTATCTTTCATGTGTACATTCCAAAATTTATGCCTCAGAAATAACATCGCATGATATGGTTAACTGCTTATTTATTTTTTATTTTTGTGAGTGTGTGTGTACGTAATTTGCAAAATGTGAGTAATATATAACACAAGTCATGCTGCGGACTCATAAATTTTACCTAACAAAGGAGACTTAAAATATTGTTCATACCTTGTAAATAGAAAAAACTTCCTGAAATATTCGATCATCTCTGTGCTTTGATGTTAAAAATGCAACTTTTTTCTTAACTATATTGGTACTGTTTGCAAATGGATATGGCCGTGACGTAGCTTTTACATTAACAGCTTATTACTCTTTTTAAGCTCCTAATGCAATTTGAAACTAGTTACATAAAAGGACGTCTAATTCACTTTTGGTTTGCACTTTAAATAACTAGCTAAAATATAATAATATATTTTAACACAACAGTTACCATAGTAACATAATACATACCACTTATGTTGTCAAATAACTATGATTAATATTTAAAGAATAAAATCATAGGTTAGTGTTTTCGGGAGAGCCTATATATATAAATCATTTATGGCTTTCATCAGTGAAACTTGTGAAAAATAAAAATGCAGCTTTGAAATATTACCTAGATGTGCAAAAAGTTAAAGCTATAACTTTAGCTAAACAAAAATCAGTACGTTGACTGTATTTAGTACAAACTACTGATTTTTATTTAGCCTGAATTATGGTGAACTAACCTTACACCGTATTAGCCTGAATATAACACAATGTTTTTTGACTGATCATTTCCCATGAAAAAACCTGACTCATGCTAAATTCGAGGCCTAAATATTTTTCTAATTATCTTGATGAAAATTTTGCAGTAACATTATATTTTTGATCATGTTATATCAGGCTAATATGGTACTAACCTTTTAGTGCATCTAGGTAGTAGCTACAGGTATAGTATACTAAAAGTTTTTTAAACTTAAGCTTTAAAGTTAGGGGGGAGGAATAATCCAGTGTTTCTACAATTATCTCATTTTTTATTTCCCTGAATCCCATCCTATTTCTCACTGACTTTTTATTTAGGATTTTGTCAACCTCTTTTTACAATTTTAGATATGTTACCTAAATTTTTTTACTTCTACATTTTACAATTTCCTTCTTTGGAAAACTTATGGATACAAACTGCTCTTTAAATTTAAATATATGAGCTAGCTTTCTTGTTTGTCTGTCTGTTTTCTATAGGTGCTTAGACCATTTGTCAGATCTGGACCAAATTTGGCACCAGATTTGGACCAGAAAGGTACTGCTGAAAAAGAAAAAAAAATCTATCCAATATTTAGTTATTTTATGTTTTGTGCTGTTTTCAACCATTTTTCGTACATTTTGCATTATTGCAAGTTAAATTTTTCTCCGAAAACTCTTTTTCAAATAAGCTTTTTTTTTTTTTAATCATACTGAAATTTGCAAATTTTTAAAAGAAGGATAACTTTTCAGGTAAATTTTCACAATTTGAAATTTATACTGTCGCATTGAAAAATCTAACAGGCAAAAATTTTCCATCTTTTTACATTGATAAAACATTTATTTTATCCTCTTTCAAAATTTCAACCATGCAGAACTTAGATTTTTTTTTAAAGATTTCAAGTGAAAAATCTCTATTCCAGAAAGGTAATAGCAGGGACGATTTTTTTTTTTTTTTTACATCAGGCAGGGTGAAAGACAGAGTGAAGGGATTAGAAGACGACTGTAGTAATCCCCCATCCCCCACCATACAAACGGAATCTGTACACAAAGTTCAGGAACAGGACCATTTCTTTTTTTTCCTTGCAGCAGGAAGTCCCATATCCTTTTTTTATCATTGTAATGAGAGGATTCACATTCCTTCTCTTTACAATCAACTTTTAAAGTCAGCGGCCACCTCTCCTTCACTGCACAGGCAACACCGAGCTATGTTGCTACATTACTGATTAGATTGAATAATAAAATACTTGAATAACAACTATTTATGTGAATTAAGTCACACAGATGCAGCACATTTATCTTTAGCAAAAAGAAACATTGGAATGGCATGTCAGATGTCATTCTTATATTTTTGAAAATAATAAGTATGTTTTTTAAAATTATTCCATTATTCTATGAGTGAAAATTCTTATTCTTTAATCATTTAAATCTAGTTTAAACAAAGAATAGTATAATTTTGGTTGGTTGTTTTCGAGAACCTAGTAGCTTATGAGGGCGAAATATATTTCAATGTTCTGCACAAGCAGTTGGCTGGGAAAGAGAGAGAAAATGTTGTTTGGATGTTAGAGTTACATACATTACTATACAACAAGTTTCTTGTACTTTATATTACAGTAAAGCACTGTTTATACTTTATCTTTTATTTATACATCATTTCTGTGAAGTCTGGATTCATTCCTATTCATTTTAACGCGAAAATGCATCATTTATAAGTCACACAATATCATACGTCATTTTTCACCTTCCAAAAATTAGAAAATTTCCTGTCTTTTAAATCCTATTTAGAGGGAGAGATATCGCTGAATTAGCTGGTGATAATTTAAACAATGATGAAGAAAAATGTGAAGAAGTCACTCCACATTCCTTTACAGATGCAATCAACTAAATCGAAAACCACAGGTATCCTTTTGTTGCTCAGAACAAGAATGAAAATACATTTCAAAATTCAGACTATATTTCTTAACCATATTTGTTAATTCAAACTATATTGCTATATAATTAATATACTTAATTTATAAGACAATCAGCACATCAGACAACTATGAAGGATTTTTTAAATTCAATGTCTACACGAACATAAATTGCAGCATAATTACATTAATACTAAAGATATGCAGTTTACAAAATACAGTATATTGAATTTATTTCACTTTTAAGATAAATGCATCATTTTAAAATTTAGTCATTGTTTTCAGAGTGAATACTATTATGAAGTAATTTATAAATACATTATAAAAATTAAAATTATTATATTTACATAAATATGCATTAGTAGCATTAAACCTGTGATAATCAAAGTGGTTGGCTTATTAATGTTTCATTTATATGTCTTTCCATTTATACGTTGTTTTGTGTCAATATCTTGAGAGATGTATAAACGGTGCTTTACTGTATTTTTAGTTTTTCTGTTAACCCTTTGCAGTTGTGTATCTGCTCTAGGCTACCAAAGCTTTTTCAGCATTCCAGATGTATGTCTACTTTAGCCACCTAAGTTATTATACCGTTCTGGTAGTATACCTACTCTCAGCCACCAAAGCTTTTTTAGCAATCCAGTCATATGGTCACTCTCACCCATGTACTTCTACAATATTACTGTTCATTCAGCAAAAACTAATTTCGACCAGCTTGATACCTAAGTGAAAGTTTTATATGACTGCAAAGGGTTAATCTACATATATTTTCCTTGGCCTTTTTGCTATTCCTCTGACTTTCCCTGATTTTTTGTATTTTTCCTGATTTTCACTGACTTTTCAGGTCTAAAGAAACCATGTGATGACAATAATAATAAGTCATTTTTTTGAAATTTCGAATTTAAAACTGATGACTTGAAACCTTTGGCATTATATTTTACTTAATAATATCAAATGTGATTACGATAGTCACCAGTTTTTAATTTATAAACTAATGATGATAGAGTTTGAATTAAGACATAACAAATATCCTTTAATACAAAAAATAAATTTTATGCATTGAATGAACTTTATTAAAAAAAAAAAAAAAACTCACCCTCTTTGGAACAGATCTACATTAATAAATTTATGAAGTTCCAGAAAAAATTCCAAAGTACACTGCAATTCACCCATATTCCTTCCACTTGATTTTAAGTTTTGGCATTGAGAGTTAAATAGTCACATGACTAAAAGTAAACAAATAATTATTTAATATCCACCAAATAAATTTTACATAAAATTTTATTAAAAAACAGCACCAACATGTTTAAATTAATATTGCAGATGGAAGAAATACTGATAAAATTAAGATAACAAAAGCATTTATAAATGAGCAACACATCACTGCATTAATAAAAGAACATCACGCTTTGGAAATGTTGCAACTGGTGTTTTGCTTATTTAACCTGGTGCATTTTTATTAATTAATTTTGAAAATCGATTAGTTTATTAATTAAAATGAATTACTTAACATTTTACTAAGGCCGTCATGAACATAAGTGGTTAGTACACTGGCGTTGTGCAATAACTAGGTAAGTTAATCATTGTCTATAAGAATAAGAGAAATTAAATAATGCAAATCTGTAAAAGAAAACTTTATTCTTCATCCTAAAGAGAAGATTTAAGCTTGAACGTCCTAAAATAAAACTTAACAGACAGAGAGATTGACTCCAATAACCAAGCAATTAATTCAGCTCCAATTGAATTTATTCATTATCATTACATCTTACATTAGCAAAGGTAAATCTCAATAACAGAAAATACATTCTTAACCATCAAATACTTATCATATACAACACAACTTTTAGAATTAAATTAAAGTGAAATACTTTGAACTCTTAACATTAGGGAGCTGAATTTTTTTTCTCATTTCAAAATAAAGGAAATACCGTTAATTGTAAAAAAAAAAAAATATTCTGAGTGGACAGAAAATAAAATATAAAATAAAATAAATATTTAAAACTTACATAACCGGATCCGGTGAGAAATAAAAAAAACTTAACTAAGAGAGAAAGATGTAGTATTTAATTGTCCCATAGTGAGACGTTAAAGGGATTGAAGAGAGGGATAAAAGCAACGAGTACCGGCGGCTTTCGCCACCCCAGATTGAAGTCCCGCTCGGAACTCTTCTCCGCCACGTCACACCCTGCCTCCGATGTCCAAAGTAGTTCGTGCAGTAAAAAAATTTATTTTTTAAAAGTTTCTCCTCTCATTTTGAATAAACGATCTTATTTCCATGCATGAGGTAAAACTATGTCATCGTATCGTCACCTTTTATGATGAAGTACTGAATAATAATTTCTGTAATTAATTCAGGTCTCTGTATTCTTGCGTTGTTGTTTTCATCTGCTCCTATGATGACACAGCTCTCTGGAATGTTAATTACTTTTCCATGTGTGCCCTGCACCACGATGTGCCAGCCTTTATTAAAATGAATTACTGGGGGGTGTAAACAAGATGGAGAAGCATTTTCTTGAAGTATCTTGGGATGTTTTTGGAAAAAATGAACATAGGGAGAGATACTTAGGAAAATAAAACAGTAGAGAATTTACTAAGCAAAATTACTTAATTTTGTATTAAAAAAAAAAGCTAGAAACTCTTATTTTTCCTACAAAATTTCCATTATAGAATATTTTTGTTTATAAAAATAAAAAATTAGCATTCCTTCAAAAATTTTACACATATAAAAAAAAAAACAGTCCACTCAGAAGGGTTATGACAGATCACCATTTACTACATGTCATAAATTGAAGATTCCCTTAAAATTTGATTGAACAAGATAAAATCATTCTTTTAGTTTTTAATCTTACATAAATATTGAACCAAATTACTGTTAATATTTGTCTCTTAGGAGAGTGCTCACACACATTTAGTACCATAAACAGTTAATTATTTCTGTTAAGGGGAGAGCATAGCATAAAATTTATCTTCTGACAAAATTAAGAATGGCTTTAATTAATTAAAACTTATCCACAACTACTGAAAACAGCTTCATGCCTTTAGGGCTCAATAATCAACACAACACTTTCTTCAATTGAGGCATAAGATATGCCATCAACAGCTTCCTGCATAATTTGTTTTATTAAATTTTATGTTTATTTTGTAGATGCCTGTGGTTTCTTCTTTATCAATTAAGAGCAAGAATCTGAGACACTGTCACACCTAGCATAATGGGGTGATTCATGCCATCTCAGATTGTGGCCAAAAAATTCCCAGTTGTTATTTATCTTATTAATGAAGCAAATCCAGAATATTTTGTTCCAAAGTTGAGTTGTTCATTTTTTATGGTCCCCCAAAAAAGACCGTGCAGCACACAAAAATTTGCATTTTTCTCAGACGTGGAAAATGCTATGGTTAAAAACTTTCTGTGGGAACAACTTGCCACGAAAATTTTTTTTATAACTGGGATGTTAGAGGATTGAACTTTATGAAATATATAAGCAATCTGAGGCAGGTTGTTGCCACAAGGTCACTGAAGGTCACAAAAAGATTCATTTTCAACAGGTTTTTTTGCCATTTTTAAGGCCGCTTAACCATGGCTTGCACCTTCAAGTTGCCATAGCAAAAAAGGTTTTTTTTGAAAGACATGCATTAGCATTTATAAAAAATGCATATATATTTCAGGTAAGTCGAATGTGGTTTTAGTTTTATAGGATCAATATCTGAAAAAGTTTGTTTTTGACCAATATTCGAAGTGTCATAAATTCTTGCAGCAGAGGTTTATTGAAAAATCTTTTATGTTAGTGTTATGCTCTATTACTTGTCTTTACAAAAAAAATTAACTTCACTGAGGAAAATTACTTTTAAAAAATTAACTTTTTTTTAACATACTACTTCTTTACTTACAGTTGACACAATTTTGCTTCTCAGAACTATTATACAAATTATTGTATTTTTAGCTTTGTAAAATTGTTTTTAGTATTATATTTTTATAGTAGGTATATACAGTGGAAACTGTCTAAGGTCACCACTCTCAGGAAAAAAAAAAAAAAAAAAAAACTGGTCACTTTAAAAATGTGATTAAGTATGGTGATTGTAAAATTAATTTGCACAAATGTGATCTCTATAGACAGGTGGCCTATTTACCAAGGTGGTCATTTTAGCAGGTTCCACTATACTTGTATACCATAGAAGACCCAAAATCTGCACAGATTGGTTCCCAGGTTGTGCAGATTTCAGAATTTTGTGGAGTTTAGGTCATAATACAAGAGCTATTCTATTTCCCCTTATCTCCCAACTCAGATTTTCAAAAAATACAGTAAAAAACAAGTAATATTCTTAAAGAATAATGTGTACAGGGCTCATTTTTCAAGATGTGTTTTTTTTTTTTTTTTTTCTTTCCCAGGGCACTTTTTCTAGGTCTTGATAGATCGCCGATTACATCATATTACATGTTTAATTTTTTAATTAAAAAATTTATAGTGACCAGCTATTTTTTTTTCTTTAGTTTCTTGGCATTCTCCCATCGCAGATTTTAACTGAAACAAGAAAAATGACTAGTGCTTCATGCATCAATTATAAAGCACTTTCTTTTACCCTTTGAAAAGGATAAAATTATTCCCACTCTATTGCCCGAGGACTTTACGGTCGGATCTTTTGAACAGAGGGGTTGCTAATTGTGGAGATGAGACAATGACTGGACCACACACACCTCTTTCAACCACATGCTTTCAAATCCGCCACAGTAAAAAGATATAAAAATAAAAATATACAATGTTTCAAGAGCTTGTTATTTCAAGCCTGTAGTAATTTCCTCTTCAAGATAAACGATTTTTTTAATCATAAAAGGAAAGAAATAATTGCTCTGCGAATATGTTTTACTACACCCAACCAGGGTTCAGAGGTGAATCCAGATGACAGCTGGGTCACACTTGTGTACTGGTACTGGCATGTGCCATTGACGAAATGAAAAACCGAAAATTTGACTAACGTATTATTTCTATATTCAACAGTATTTTTTAAACTAGATTGTAAAATCAAAACATTTTAGATGAAAACTAAGTGTATTTCAAAATGCTTTCTTTTACAAAACTTAACTACGCATTTCATGGATGTATATAAGGGGAGCGTGTTTAGGGAGTTTGAGGCCCCTCCTTCTTAGTCTACACAAAAATGCTAATTTTGGCCATATAGCCACCAGTAAACTATAATTTAATGGGTAGTAAAAAATTACTCTAAAGATTTAAAAAATGACGTTTTAAGCGATTGATTTTGGTCAATCTACCTAAACAATCTACCAATCAACCCTAAACAAATGACTGAATGGCAAAGATTGGCACAAGCAAGCTTTCCAAGTACAAGCTTGTTGATATTTTCTGCAGAATACACACACAGACTGGTGCAAGCTTTCCAACTTTTATTTCCTTCATTTGTTTATTAAATACATATAAGCCATTTAAAAAAAAAAGTTTTTAGAGTTGGTAATAAGAACAAGCTATCGAGAAGGGTAATTAATCCAGTGCCCTGGCCCGATATGAGCATCATGGTTTTATTTATTTATTTTTTCCAGTCAGGCGAATGCCCCTTTCATTATTTAAAAATTAGATAGAATTCAACGCAGCCTGAGTATACTACATACAAAAAAAGCTGCCAATGCCAGTCCAAGGCATATTTTTAATGGATCGATGCAAAGTACAAAACTGCAGGACGTAGAAAAAAGCTCAACCCGAAAAATGAGCACCGGAAAAAAAAAAACCCGCACCTAACAGTACTTAAGCTTTAATTATATATATGCGTGTGTGTCATTATAATTAACAAAAATCCAAATTGCGGGAGAAACAAGTCCCCTGTCATTTGCAAATTTAAATTTAAAAAACTATTTCTTTCATTTTTTTTTTTTTAGTTGTACATAGAAAACAATGTAATTTCGACTAACTCAACTCTTGCTTGAACTACTGATAAATTATCAAAGTGTGAAATATCTTAGTAAAATACAACATTCCCTTATTTCACTATAAGTAAATGTTTTCAAAGGATAATATCTAGAGTGTGTTTTTTCCGGGCCCTCTTTTATCCGTGAAACCAAAAATGTAGACCTCTTTCCCAGAGGCGTAGCTAGGATTTTCTGCACCCAGGGACAACTGAAGATTTTGCGCCCCTCTCCCATTTGTAAAAATGCAACTTGGTAGCTTTCATATACCATTTGGTGCCTCTAGGCTGATGCTGCCCCTCCTTGCTCCCCCGTAGTCAGGGGCGGCCCGATACGGTAAACAAGGCATCAGAGCGCCACATTCAAACTAAAAAACTAAGAAACACTTTATCTGGAGCATAACACGGGGCTTCTTTTGGGAGTAATTCAGTTACCGGGTGTCGCCTATTTTTGGCGACTTTTTTTTCTCGCCAACACCCGCTACTTGGCGCTTTTTTTTGTCGCCAAATTTTTCACGTGTGAAACACCATTTTAGAATACGATAAAATAATACAACATGTTGAGCACTGTCAGGAAATACAAATTACTTTAACACATTAAAATTCCACAGATATTCCACTTAAAAAAAAACAATAAAACAAAATACACCATCCATACTTAACACTAAAAATTGTCAGCAAATTCAGTAACAGGCAATTAAAAATGAGCAAACAGTAAACCACTTTTAACTAAAAAAATTTCAGAATATTAAGCAATCTAGTTCTACAGCTATGTAAACTATGCAACCAGTGGACCGTTTTTAACTAAAAAACCTCAGTGGATTCAGCAACCTAGTTGTACAGCTATGTAAACTATGCAACCAGTGGACCGTTTTTAACTAAAAAAACCTCAGTGGATTCAGCAACCTAGTTGTACAGCTATGTAAACTCGGCAACCAGTGGTCAGTTTTTAACTAAAAACAACATCGGTGGATTAAATAACGTACTTATACACATTTACAAATCACATTGAAAACCTTAAGCAATTGCAAAAATTCTTTATAAAAAACACTTACCTTTATCTAAAGAAACTCCTGAAAAATATCCAAAACGCACAACACCTAATAACATAACACCAAAACGCTTTCTTATACTAACTAACCACAAAACCAACATATACTAAACACACCAAACATCAATAACACAAAATAAGAACTGACTCACCGATTTGAAATTTCCTCGTTTTATAACCTCATTTTACCGATTACAGTTAAATTGCCTTAACCAATCACAAAATCCATTTACCAAACATCCTGGTATCGTTTAATGAACCCACCAAGCGTTTTTTCATTAAACTACAGCATCATCCAACACCTCAACTCAATCCACACAGGTTACAACGGACATCGGACTCTAAAGCTAAAGTAAACAAACTTTCGACCAACCTCCAATCTTGGCGACTCATTGGCGCTTGGCGAGGACACCCGGTAACCGAATTATCCCCCTTCTTTTTTACGTTTGCAGGGAGGATCCACGTACACTAGGTCAGCTCTTGCATCTAGTTATGCCACACATGTAGCTATAAAAGTTTTCAGGGGTTAAAATGAGGATTTCAACTTCAATAATATGCGGACTGTTAAATATGCAGGGTGTTTTGAAACTCATTGGCAAAAATTTAAAGAGTGGTAAAGATAAATAAGATGGTTATGAATCACGTAACAATGTAGGGTTTGATAAGTCGTCTCGAGTACCTGTTAAAAATTTATCTTTCACAGAAAGTTCACTAAAATTCACTATTAACATGATTGACTACTAATGTGGGATTGTACATTGACTAAAAGATTTATTATTAAACAATTATAAACAGGTAAATGAAAACATTTCCGACAGCCCAGGTCCTCAAATATCCCAATAATATAAATTAAAAATTCATGTATACTGAAATAATAATAAGAATAATCAAAATAAAACAATTTCCTCTGTAACAGTCATCGTTGTCCATCACTAGATAAACTGGGAGATATTTTTTGGATTGTGAACACGATTTGATCAAAGTACAGTAAATTGAAATGCTATTTTTTACCCTGAGTACCAGTGCCTTGTGTTTTATGTTTTAAAGAAGAAAGAAAATTATAAATTTTTTGTCGGTTCAGGAAAATTTTCTAGCACGCTAAACTTGAGCGCCTTGTAGAAATAATCATCCTAGACTGCCGGATTTAGAGGTGTAGAGGCCCTGGAGTAACAACCCTAATTATTTCTCAAACAAGTTAAGAATTTTTTCGAAGACAAGTGTGGCGAAGTGGGTTCACCGTTAACTCATAGCCTAGAGGTCCAGGGTTCAATTTCCGAATTCGATATTCGTTAGGAAATTATATGTAAAGATGTCTATTGTGGGGGCCTCTTCTCTTGTGGATTCCCTGGGGTTGCCTTCCTCTAAATCTGGCCCTGATCTGACTTAATGTCCATAAGAGTTAATAATACAAATGGATAAAATATTAAAATAAAAATTATTCTTGGTTATATAATCTTGCTCAAGTATATGTACGCAATTTTTTTAAATTTAATGTTGGAAGGTTTGAAAATGTTTTATGTTACAAAAACACAATAGCGGTCAAAAATATGCAGACCCTGATCATACTTAGATGCCCCCCCCCCCCCTTGGAAAGACGTTATTTTGGGCCTCTATACTGTTACAGGCATTTAACTTATTTTTGATTGTTTTCTGTTTTCCCAGCATAAAAAAAAAACATTTTTAAGTAATTCTAAAATTGAATTAAAAATTACGCAAGTATTTATACTCATTTAGAACAAGACTATGTATTTAAAATTGATTTTAATATTTTTTTAATCCATTTGTATTATTAGCGGATGTGTGCACCGAATTCCAAAAATTTTCTTTTCTTCATCCTAATATTAAAAAAATGCTAGCTAATGGATATTTTGTGATAAGTACATATGGCCATAAGTTTTCAAAAACGCCTTTAATTTCTATTTTATTGAACTAGTCTTAGAAACCATTATCATTGAGTTAGAGAGAAGAACAGAAAATAAGTCTTGAAGCCTTTTTATTGTTACACAATTATGATAAATATTAAAAGGAAATTTAGCTTAACAAAAATTATTATTGCAGCATATATTAATTTAATATACAATAAATCGAGAGATTTGCGAGGCCTTTATTTTTCAGGGGCTCCGGGCTATTGCCCGCGTGATAATGAGACTCTGAAAATATGTTAAAATGCTTGGTATGGTATAGTAAAGGGGGCCCTGAAGTAACCCAGTGTCCTGAGGCCCCATCAAAATATGATCAACTTTGGACCTCTCTTTCCTTTTTTTTTTTTGTCCTCTTTATGGCAGATTGGTGATTCGGTGGTGGCAGACTTCCGGCAAAGAAAACCTCCTTCTCTTGCGTAGATATATCTCTTGTCTTCTTCCCTCACTCGTGTGCGTGTGCCCCCTGCGAGGGGCGGGGGAGGGATTGGGTGTTCTTTCAAGCATCAGTTCCAGTTCTATGCTTGGAGTCCGAAGAAAGAAATTACACCACATGATCAATCGACGGAAATGATGACGCAGCAAAAGTAGCATCCAAAACGCGCTACAAGTACAAACTACTGATTTTTTGTAGCGCACTACATACAACACTACTTTTTTTAAAAAGTAGCGTGCTACACTAAAAACTATAAAAAAAAGTAGCAACTACCATAGTTTCGCTACTTGTAGCGCGCTACTCCCCAGTCCTGATAGCAAGACAACAGCATACACTTTTCTAAGTTATTTTCAGGGATGGACCATGGTAAAGATATATTTGCAAAGATGGAAATTGTAACAAAAATGACAAACCATAAAAATAGCACTTTTTAGACAGCTAAAGCATCTTTTAGGAATCAATTTTTTTCAGGCCTTGTGTCACAAAAGAAATTGGCCTTAAAACTTAAAAGAAAAGTCTCACTTTAAGTGAAAATCAAAAACAATTCCTGCAAGACCACTTTTATAAAGCAGGCAAAACAGATAATACATAACAAAGGCGGATCCAGGGGGAGGGCGCAGGGGGCGCGTGCCCCCTCCGAGAAAAATATATTTACATTAGATAAATGGGGATTTCACCAATATTAAGTCGGCATTACATTAGATAAAATGAGTATTTACGATTTGCGCCCCCTCCGAAAAAAAGTTTCTGGATCCGCCCTTGATACATAAACTGTGCAAAATATAGTAAAAATGGTAAGTCTTTTAGTAGATGGGAAGAAAAAAGAAGTATATTCGACCAGGAACAAGTGATCTGTTATTTTAGCAGAATGAAAGGAAAAACTCTAAAATAATGTTTATGCATTAAAAAACGATGATAACAATGAAGAGGATGACAAACTTTATATGCTGTGATTCGAGAAAATGAGGAACATGGTGTTTATAATAAAATTAACGTACTTTTTTATAATTTTAATTCAATTACACATTTTTTTATATTAAAAAGTTGACATTTAGGAAATTTTCACTTTCAGATTTCCAAGATAAAGAGAAGATATCAAAATTTTTTTTTAAATAATAGGCCGGGACTTGCCAATTAGGCATTTGCCACTACAGTGACCTGAAGATATTGACCACTCTGTCATGGGAACATCCAATGAGCAGTCAACATTAATCTCTGTGAAGGGACGGATGAATTAATACGCAAGCTGGGAATTGAACCCGGACGTAAGGCGTGATAGAATAGTTCTTTAGCCACTACACCACCTGGCTGGAAGACGAGAAACTTTTTATACTGAAATGGATAAAGAAATCCAACCTCGTTCATTTTATGCCTTTATGTATAATAAGTAGTTTTGCATTCAAAACCTTCTACAAAACTGTTGGAATGACCTACTTAAAATGAAATTTTTACACCAGAGAGGAGAGCAAGAGTTAGATGGCCCATGTGCAGTGATATTGAAACCATACACTGCAGCACTATTTTCTTCACTCCTATACAATTGTCTGGTGCTGATCCTTTTACAGTCTCAAACTTAAAAGGCATTTAGAGGTGTCTTTATAAGACAGTGCTCCCCAACCTTTTTATCGTGGAATGGTCAACGAATAATGGTCAACGTGGAATGGTCATCGAATTTGTCAATTTTATCCTGGCCTGCTGAGGGGAATTCATTGTTTATATTTTAGATTGCACTGATTTAATGTTTCTTGAGTGGCCTGGTATCATTTAATCCACGGACAGATAGGGAGTTAGGCATTATTGTTATGAGAAATCTTTGTAAATGTAAAAATATTGGCAGTGCTGACAGAATGCATTTTTCTATTTATGCTTCAATGTACAGGTTGTACAGTAAAAAATTCTGGCTGTAAAATAAAATAAGTAACATCAACATCATATATTTGTTACAATAGTTTAAAGTATTAATTTAAATAGCTATAAGTGTAGTTAGTAAAAAATGCAGTAATTTATATAAGTAGTTCTGAGGAGCAAAATATCTTTTAACTGCAAATACAGGGTATGTTAAAAAAAGTTTTATTTTTTTTAAAGCAATTTGCCTCAGTGAAGTTAAATTTTTTGTAAAGGCAAGATTTTTCAATAAACTTCTACCGGAGGAATTTGTGATACTTCGGATATCGGTCAAAAAAAACTAAGACGGTACAAGCCCCATATAAACATTTCTACAGTCGCTGGAGTTTGGTGGTCACCATTTCGCATGATCAGCAAAGCAAACTCAAATAATTTTAAAGAATTAAAATTGCTTGTAAATTACACTAACAAAAGCAGATAAAACATCAAACTCACTAGAAAATAATCCAAAAATCTCCAACCATCGGTCCATATGTAACCTAAAAAAGCTTTGGTGAAATAAGCAATCTAGTTGTGGAGCTAATACAAGCTAGCCAAACACTGGCTCGTTTTTAACTCAAAAAAAACTTCTGTGGATTAAGCAACCAAACTGTACAGCTAATGTAAACTGGGCAAAAACTGGCCCGTTTTTAACACAACATCAAAATCAGGAAGAAAATTGAACAGCAAAATGCGCAACAAATTCCCATTCTTCAAACGGCATTCTAGCAAACCGGTCTGTTCCGGTTTGCTAGAATGTGATGATTCATCAGCCGACAGCATTCTACAAACACCATCTATCGCTCCGGCCTTTTCGCCAATCATAGCCACAATTGGTAAAAAAAAAAAAAAATAAATAAATAAACATAAATATCGTACCGTCTTCTCCGTATAGACCGCAAAACTATTTACGCTTAACAATTTCCGAAGCAAAGATATCAAAGTTGTCAGTAAAAACTACAAAAGGAAATAAGAAAAGGAAAGGCAAAACGAATGATGTTTTACTCAATAAATTTCTTTTAATACAATTCTTTACGAAACTGCCCTCGCTTTCCCGGCTCACAACCCTTTCTTGACACGTCACTGGAAAATCATAAAACATTCTCTTTGGCAATTAACAGGTGCGAATTTAGGATAGGCTTTAGCGATCCTGAAAACAAAACACTTACATTTTTATTAATTACAATGATAACCAAAGATATCTTACGAAGTCTAACAATTGCAAAGTTAAGGTTTAATATTGTTGATCTAAATGCATTTATAAAATCCAGCAAAGCAACCCGTAACTACTTACAACACTGCATACTAAAAAAATAAAAACTTAGAAAAACAAAAACTAAAATAATCTCACCATTGATCATTAACCACATTTAAAATTCACATAAGTATCTAAAATATAACTGCATCCAGCAGAAATAATTTGAAATGTACCGACTTCATGATTTACCGAGCAAGTTTATAGAAGTTAACCAAATACAGAAGTAAACATTCGCTAACACAAAAAATAAAACAAACGACGACGACAGTGTTGCCAATCGCACGTCCACTTTTTACCTTCCCGGACTTACACTACACAGGCCGTACTAGTTACGCAACGAGTTTCTATCTAAGGTGTTCGTAAAGGAAACTGAGTGCATTCAGTTTATAAACTTCCGTCTTACGCCGTCTTGCATGACAGCTTGGGGTTCTCGTAATGTATTTCAATGGGAAAAACCGATTTTCAACATTCAAAAAAAGTATTAAATTTAATTTTTTGAATGATCGTAATAGATGGAATTTGTTAATCAGACCTTCGACTTTTGTGTCCCAGGTGGCTTTTAATATTTTAAAAAGCTTAACATATAATAGTTTAATGATATTTCAAGCGACTTTTTCCGCTGGTACTGCGTTCGGAAAGACAACATTATGTACGGGAATGAACACAACGTTTGTTTTAAGATTCGGCAGGTTATTCGGATTACTGTTTGTTTACAAATATCATTGTTGTGCCGTAGCCTACGGGGATTATCTCCAGCCTGTTACTTTGGCCGTTTTTCAAAGCTAAAAAGGTAGACAAAAATACGTTCATTTCTAGCCGCTAGATGGCGCGTTTACCGGGGAAAACACATCCCGAATTTCCATTTGTTTACATGCTAAACTGAGTCTTATTTGTGTTCGTTTAAACGCTAATAAAACGCTACAATGAAGTACTGTTTTGTACCGATTTGTAAATCGATAGCTGGAGGATCTATAAAAACAAGTTTCTTTGAATTTCCATCAAATTTAGAGATTAGAGCAGCTTGGATAAATGCTATATCCAAGGAAGGAGAAAAACGGGGAAGTTTGTGGAAATCTACAGATCATTTGGTAGTGTGTGAAAAACATTTCACAAATGATGATTTTAGCAAAAGCACGAAGAGAAAAAGGCTGGTTCCAAGTGCTATTCCGAGTATTTTCCCAGGATATCCATCGTACAAACTTCCAGGATCATCCAAAAAAAGGAAGTCGTCCAGTTCAAGATTTTGTGAAAATACAGTATTGAAAAAGTGCTGTTTAGGAAAGAATTCTGAGACGTACGACTCAGTTAATTTACCGGCAGAACCAATTGAAAGTAGTTCTGCTAATTGTAATGTTACAGTGCAAAAAAAGAAAGCAACACTTACAACTAAAAAGCTTCACAACCGGTTGAGAGCTCTAAGGAAAGTTAATTCTACATTGCAGAACAGAATTAAAAAATAAAATTTCTGCCTTAAAAGCAGGAAGAAAGAAAGAAAGTATGGGAAGAGCGGCAACTAAAAAAAATAATAAAGGAAAAGTCAGAAAATAAGATGTCTGCTATTATGCTAATGGAGCAAATTTCAAATTATGGCAAGAAAAAAGTTACTCTGAATAGCACAGTTCTAAAATTTTACATTTTGTGGTAGAAACGTTCACCTAAAGGATATGATTTTGTTAGAAACATGGGTATTTTTAATCTTCCTCACAAATGCACATTAAAGAAGTATCTTGGATACTCAACAGGAGAAACTGGGATAACTTCATTAATACAGTTGCGACTTCATCATGAATTTAAAAACTTAACACATGAAGAAGAAAAATTTGGCTCATTAATAATAGATGAAATGGCAATCAAAGCAAAATTAATGTATGACAGAAAGCTTGATATGTTTTTAGATAGTTGTGATACTGAAATTGAAAAAATAGGAATCAGTGACGAGTTGGCAAATAATCTTGTGTGTTTCCTTTTTAAAGGGCTATGAACTGATTATAGGATTCCTGTTGCATATTTCTTCACAAACCAATTGACTGGCAATGAACTACATAAATTAACAGTTTCTGTCATAGAAAATGTGGAAAAGGCTGGTTTTAAAATTTTAAGAATAGTAACTGATAATTCTATGTCAGAAACAGATTTATCACAAATAAAATATATTTAGTATTCAGGATTTAAGAATCCCATTCAAAGGACACTAATTTTTCATTAAACATCTAAAGAGTGAAATCCATCAGAAGTTAGATAATTTTTTCATTTTCATTGTTAAAATTAAGGAATTTCACTGCTTGAATATTTACTATCAATACATTAAATCTAATATTGGTAGCATGTAATTAACTATTTGTTATATGTAATTAACTTTCTTTTAGTTCAAGGTTTTTCCTTAAAAATGATATAAATTTCAGGGATTTTTATTTAGAGGCACAATCACCCTTGACAACCATATCTGTGATAAATTTATTTTTACTGTTCACCCTTTTATTAGTTTTCATTAATTTTATGCAATGTATGTAATTTTATGTATGTATTAAAAGTATTATTTTCTAAAAGAATTTGCAAGTTTTTATTTTTGAAAAGCATCATTTTGCTGCAAATGATCAAACAAGCAATAAATGACACATTGATACAAAAATTAAATTTAGTACGACCATTTAATACTGAATCTAAGAGCAAATTGCATTATTTGCAGTGTTGCATGCGATAACGCTATTTAAATACTGCCATTTTGCATTTTCAGTTTTTTACAAAGATTAATCCAAGTTATTAAAACTCTAATGTGTTAAAAATCAAGGAATATTTTCACATTTTTACAAGTAATCCAATAATACACGAAGTTTTTTAAAACTCGGATGCGCGAAATCCGGACCAGCTGATCGATATTTTTGGTAAAAGCGCCCTCTAGCGGCGATATCTTCTCGCCCTATTTCGCGTTTTCAAGGCGAACGTAACAGGCTTAACACAACACAATCCTCGTAGGCTACGGTTGTGCATGCGAAATTTTCTTATGTTGTGAGATTTATGCAAGAATAAAGTTTTGTTTTTGAATTATAATTCATCGGATATTCTGTATGCCCTAGAAAACATCAAATTCCATTAATATTTATATTAAAGGAGTGTTTATTTAAATTCCTATTACGATATATTCAGATAGTTTTTTTCTTTTATAAAAAATAAATGTACTGCTTGTTATTATTTATCATAGTGTTCTTTTAAATATGTAAATGCCTGTAAAATAAGACCAGTTATCCCATTAATAAAAAAAGTGTAACATATGCATCGCATAACATATTTGTACATGTAATTAATCTAATACGTATGAATATTAATTTAAAAAGTAATCCAATAAATCAACTAAATTAAAGACGTAGACCAATTAATGTAATCTTTACTTAGTTGCATAATTATTTAAATTGACAGTAAACATGAGTGCAAAATGTAAATTTATAATTCCATTATGTTACATAAAGCTTCTGCCTTTTTATTATAAAATGCAAAACATTTTTGTTTCGCAATGTTAGCTCATTAAACTGTACTAAACAATTCTAAAATTACATTTTTGCATTTTGTTTCAAGTTAGAATCAGAACAGAAATCAAAAGCTGGAACTCTGACCCTGTATTTCTTTTTTCTGGGTGAATTTTTACATACTAGGCAAAACCCAGCAAAACTCATGAATACTTTGCTCCAAAGCCCAACACTAGTACATTAATTCATAAATTTTCCCCTTTTCAAGCACAAACTGATTTTAGCAGACAAGACAAATCATATTCTCTTCACCTCGACCAGATTTGAAAGTCCTGAGACCACCAGAATTTGGGTGTTTTCTGTATAATGTTTATATTTCTTCCTGCTAATTTCCGACTATTTAATTTTATATCACTGTTCTGTGAAATAATTATTATATGGGAAAATTTTTAAATTATCGTTATTTTAATTAAATGTGCTACCAACCCCATATTGCAGGGGTTTGCAGTTCGCTACTGAGTATTAACATAAGAATATTAAGGCTCCAGCACCTTTTTTTGCTAGAAATTGCCGCTAGCCCTGGAGCAATTAAATGTTTTCTCATTGAAAAATTTCTTTCATTAATTTCCAAAAAGTTACACTTTTTGTATATAACCCGCATACAAAAATATCCCCAATCAGTAAAATGTGCTCCATATTCTGATGAGGTGATGGACAAAATTTGAGAATTATATCCTGAAAAGTGTCAAAGGTATGAAGATAATGAGTACTGACTTCCCAGACAGCACAGCAAACTTGCAGCAAGCTTGATTTATCAAGTCAATAAGTTTGAATTAAGCTTGAAAATTCCAGTCGTGTAAGCTTGATGCAAGCTTGAATCAAGTGTTCTAGTTTACACTTGCCCAGCTTACATTAAGCTTGACATTTCAAGCTTAATGTAAGCTTGAAATGAATACTAATGAATTAAGCTTGACATTTCAAGCTTAAAAAATTTCTAAATACACGGGGCGCCCGCGCCCCACATACTTTATTTTTCCCCCTTTATGCTACAATTTTAAGTTATTTTAATCTGTTTCCATCAAACGTCGACGGCTGGGTTCGATCCTGGGACCTTTCGATTAGCAGCCGAGCGCGTTATCCATTCAGCCACCAGAGCCTTGTGCAGCTACGACTAAAGTTTGAAGTGAATTATTAAGCGGTTTTCCGGCCAGATTGATAAGTGGGCGATATGTTATTTATTTATTTTTTTTTCCATGGGATGCATCAAAATTAAAATACTTTTATGTGTGATTTAGAGACTCTACTAATAGGGAAATAAGCATAATATAAACTTAAGAGAAACACATGTTTTAAAGCTTTCGCAACACTCATGAGCAATACTGCCGCTGGCCAAAATCGAGACAAACGACTGATTTTGAAATCAATTTCGTAGTATATTTGTATTTTATTTTGAAGAATTTCCATATTTGGAAATATAGAATGGGTTTACTTACTTAACACAAATTTTGTGTTAAGTAATCTGAAATCAAAGAAACAGATAGTTAAACGTTACTTCGAAATGCTATATCACAGTTGCTAACATAACATGTATGGAATACAAACACTTTAGTCATTTTTGTAAATATTTCTTATAATAACAAATAATTGAAAAATTTTGCTATTTTTTAACGCTAAAAATTCTCTTTACAAATGTGGTTAGTTATTTTCCTACATATTGGTATGCTATATCGATATAGAGCATTTCGAAGAATTAAAAATAAGTTTAAATTAATTTATACAAATGTAAATTTGAATTATTTTCATTGTTCATACTTTATAATTAAAAAAATTATTTAACTTCTGAATTTTTTTTTTATCCTTTGTAATTTTATTTTAAAACTACAAAAGTGTAAGATGTAAGATTTTTGGGCCCTAAAATCTGTAGGCCCTGGGCAGTTGCCCCGTTTGCCCTGCCGGTAATATGGCACTGGTAATAAAAAACCTATCCCCGTTAAAACACATCTTTTACGAACTTTAAACAAATTTGACGACGCTAGAGAATTAATGTCCATTCTCTTTCACAGATGGCGCCATCACCGCATTTTGCAAGTCAAAATCCAGCTTAAGCCAACCTTGCATTGCCAAGCCAAATCTCAAGCTTGATTTAAGCTTATGTGCTGTCTGGGTTAATCCAATTTTCGGTAGCTCTTGAAAGGAAAAAAGTCACAATCACATTTTATGGGTCATACAGATATTATGAAAGAATATTTTACATTCAAATTCAAGTATAGACCCCAGTCGTCTTTGTTTATAGATATCCCTTAAGACGTTATATGATGAAAGGCTGAAATTTTGTACTTCACCTCATTTGTGCATGGGGTTCATTTTATTTTCTAGGAATTTTTTTGTAAGGTAGTTCTAAGAAATTTTAAAAAGTGTAACTCTGTGAAAATTAACAAGAGGAATTTTCTCTTAACATAGTCTTTTTTTAAACCTTATTTTAAAAATTTATTCAATTCACACTGCCTAATTTTCTTTAATAGATAAAGAATTAAAGCATGTTATCACTTTCTAGGGGCACTGTACATGTGTGTGTCTATACAATTTATAAACACTAATATTTTTACTTCCTTGTATGACGTACAAAGAAATAATGTGATCGCAAAAAGAATTCGGTATCCAGATTTTGACTACCTGTAAATTTACTGAGTTTTTGCTTGACATCTCATTGTACACATGTATGTATGTTCCTATAAATTCATGTACAAGCATTCTGACTGACAGCTAGACCATTTTGATCAGTGTTTCCTGGCGCCTGTACGTATGTAGGTAACTCACATATCTTAAAAACTATGAGTCGTACAATGTTGAAATTTTATATTTAGGATTGTTGTAACATCTACATCCATACATTATGCTTTATGGGCAGAAATTCATTAAAGTGTCATTTAGCGATATTAAGTTATTTCAAATGAATCAAAAGTGATATATATTGTTAAGGATTACAAAATGAATCTTGCCATAAAAAATGGTATCTTTATCATTTACAGTTCTACAGGAGCACTCAGAAAACTTCCAACAAATTACAGCCAATGGCAGTTTTAGAAACATTCATTCATTTCAAGCAGAATAACATCTGGAAATCATGAAAATCATGATGGTTCCGAATACAATTGGCTACAGTTTGCCAGCACATTTTCCGAAAAAATAATTTGGCACGAATGTCTATCAGGATAATATGCAACTACCAGAATTCCAATACATTAATGTCTATAGACATCTTCAAATAGTGGCGTAGCCAGAAATTTTTCATGGGAGGGGTTACTATTGTAACTTACATATATGTATACATGTGTGTGGTGAGGGAGTGAAGAATATACATTTTGTATTGCAAAAATTTCAGGGTGTGTGTGTTGTGATCCCTTATTCCCCCCCCCAACCCCTGGCTACGCCACTGTCTTCAATATATTATGTCTGTAGTCGTTCATTGGTCCATGCACAGAATCTCGCTATTTGTCATCCACCGTGTTGCGTTTTGCCAAAATATCGCTAATTTAACACCAAAAATAATTATGCATTTTGCATGACTCTAAAACTTTCAACCGTAGAATGTTGAAATTTTGTATTTAGAACTATTGTAACATCTAACTGTGCTTTTGATTGCTGTGGACTGAGTAATTTATTTACAGGGTCACCCAAAAGACTTAAAATATATTAAGGGTCTAAAAATACCTTCATTTCATTAAAAATCTGTGATGAATAACTGTGTCAGCTGTGACTGAAATCTCGCTATCGCAAGCTTATTGGCTTTTGTCAAAATATTGCCCAATTAAGTATTCATAGAAAAATTGCTACTGGCGTATTATCCCGGCATTCAAACAAGACAAGCGATTTCTCGCCAAGATAAATGCCGATCACATGAAATTATTAATGGTTTCGAATACGATTGGCAACAGTTTCCAGCACATTTGATGAAAAAATACTTTGTCGGAAATGACCACCAGGATAATACGTAAGTAACAAAAAATCTAAAAATCTTCAGAATAATTTCTAATCCTAATATCAGCTCCACGCAGAACAGAGTGGAAATAGTTTTAGGTAAAAGAATAAGGATTTATTTTAACGAAGTACAGTTTAACCATTTAATCATCTGTCCATGGGCACGAGAACAACAACAGTATAGCCTTGATTTCACGAAGTCCAAGAAACAACAGAAAGAATTGAGATAAGAAGGTGAAATAAAAGAGGGTGTCAGTTAAATATCTTGAATAAATGTGTTTTTTCTATTAAAGTTCCACTCCATACCTAATTTAGAATACTGCAAAAGAATAAAAAGGCTGGTAGCCAAGTTTAGTGATTTTAAAAAAGTAGATTCTATAGATTTTTTTTTAGCATAAGCAACAATAAGTAATCATACATTAACACATCACATGCCAGTTTCAACATAAGAAACTTCCTGTTTTATTTATTTATTATTTTTTTAATAAACCAACCACTGGTACAAAAGTAGTTCTGTAAACAATGTATAAATTGACTTTTTAATCAAAATATGTTTTAAAAAAATAATTAACAAACCATTTCTTTCATGTATTTAATTGATTTATTCTAATGCATTTTATATGCACATTTAATAACAGAAACCACACCAGAAAGTGTTATCCATAGAAAGCATGCACTAAAATTCATGTCAATCTAAGGATAAACCTATCTAGTCATAGTCATAGCTTCAAATTACATTGGAGACAAATTATCTATATATTTAAAAATTATGAAAAAATATCACAATCCTAAACTAGAAACAAATCTAATTTTGCAATTAGAGTTTAATTAGTTGCTGACAGCTTTAAAATTTCTTCCATATTTCTAAATAAATAATGTGCATTCTTTCGTGCACAGTCGTGGATTGCTGTCTAAACTGAAACGCCTGTTGCTTCTCAATCGAACTTAGGAATTGAGCAAGCATAATGAACGCTTGTACAAAATATTAACTACATTTGAATTTTCTGTATAAACGGTCAGAAATCAATAATTTATAATTTACTGTATTTCTGCACTGTACCAGATGTAAGTCTTAATCACATAATCAAGGCATATATAACTGATAAATAACATTTTCAACTGGCAAAATTAAATTGTCTAAATAGTATCACAAGGTCATGCTTATTTACAAGAATAAAAACTACTCAAGTAATACGATTTCTGATTAAAATAATTTATTTATAAATAACACATGAGTAATTATTCACTAAACATTGATTTACATACATATTTTTAGAATTTCTAAATACATTATAAGCGTTCACTTTACATTCAGAGCAAAATGTTCGAATTTTAGGATAAATTTTCATGAAAGAAAATGGCGCAAGATTCACAAAACAATTACCTGCGTCTAAAGTTCTTTAGTACGACAAAAGTATAAAAAAATTGTTTTATAATAATAAAATAATATAACATTTATAATACTTAGAATAATAAAATAGAATACTGTGACTGGGGAAAACAGGCCTCAATGATAAACTCATTTTTAGCGATGGCAACTCATAAGCAGGCCCGTTGCTTAGCGATGGCCCCGGGTTAGTTTAAGGTGACCATACGTCCTCAATGGACTAAAGCTACTCTAGGGAGAGCTGACCTATCCCACATTATGGGTCGAAAATTGTGGCAAGCCTAAGGCGACCATATTTCTGAACAGTCTTTTGGGCGCAAACCAAGCAATGCCCTCGAATCCAAGGAAAATTTGAAGACACTAGAAAATATTTTGGGGGACATATTCGAGGACACAACATATTACCATGTATACCAGCTGTTCCGTCTTTGCAATGTACATCCTAGGCCATCGAGCGCCGTTCTTGGCGCACGTTGTAATCACGCCATTTTGGCAACCCTTCTACTTGCAATGTTTTTTCCTCGCAACTTTCTCTCTTGTACGCTACGCTACGCAGGAACACGCATCAAATAAACGCATTTCGCATTTTACAGTCCATTTGTGTCTTTACTAACGCAACCTCCGCACATTTTGGTCCTTAGCGACCCGGAGGTAAACCAGATCCTATGGAATAAGTAATTTTATACGCTTTGATTGAATTTAATGTAATAAATTCAGATCGCTAAGATGACTGATATTACAGCACTAAACCGAAAGCGCGGCGGCATCAAAAGCCAGCTGACGACATTAAATAATGTCCTCACAGAAGGGCAAGAAAACATGGACATTCCTGAACTTCAGGCTCAAATGGATATTTTGCTTACCATACAGCAGAAATTCGAAGCGCTTAAGGACGAATACTACATGATCGCAAAGGAAGACGAATTCCAAAAAGTCGAGACCTCTCTTTTCGAAGTGGATGATGACATTCAAAAATTAGAGGTAAGCCTCAAAACATCTATTAACGCATTAAAAACTATAAATACTGACTCTGTGCAAAACAAAGGTGTTGAAGAATCTATTATGAGTGATCAACCAAAAAAGGCTTTTGTAAAGCTTCCGAAAATCCCACTTCCGTTTTTCAGCGGAAAATTTGAGGAATGGAACTTGTTCAAAACGCAGTTTAATAGCTTAATTACTGAAAATCTTGAACTTTCTGAAAATGAAAAATTGCATTATTTACGCGGATCGCTTAAGGGAGATGCTAAAATCATAGAAACTGTTGACGATAACTTTTCTTCTCTCTTTAAAGCTTTAGAACAACGCTATGAAAACAAAAGAATAATTGTTAACTGTCATATCAAAAACATTTTAAATCTCCATCCCTTAAAGCATGAATCAGGAAAAGATCTACACAACATATTAGATACCATTTTGAAAAATCTTAGATCATTAAAAATCTTAGATTTCGCTAGAGATAAATTATCTAATGCCTTGTTATTATATAATGTACTTGATAAATTAGATCGAGACACTCGCAAGCAATTTGAATTAACACTGAAAGACAACGATGTACCTGAATTTGATGATTTCCTCGAATTCTTAGAAAGGAGGTGCCAAATCTTAAATAATATTCAAACAAATATTCCCTCTAAAGTTAATGCCGATAGATCGAAATCTCTTTTTGTTAAGGCAGACAAATCTCTTAAATTGTGTATCGCCTGTAAATTACAAACACATGCTCTGTATCATTGTAATGTATTTAAAGGAATGAAATTATCCGAAAGGTTAGATTTAGTTCAAAAAAATCGTCTTTGCAAAAATTGCTTAAGTGCATTCCACCAATTATCCAGATGTAACTCTAAAAGTTCCTGTTGTGTTTGTGAAAAGAAATTATATCATCACACATTGCTTCATAAATATTCCACACCGCCGATACCCATGGCGAATAGTCATAACATCCGAGAGAGTGAACCCAGACTCTCGACGCATACACAACCTCAAGAACGAAATCAACAAGCTAACAGTTCAGAATCTGCTGATTTGCAGGCACCAGAAAATCCTCGCCTTTCGTTTTTCTGTAATGGAGATAAGAACATTTTAATAAACACAGCTATAATACATGTCAGAGACGCATGGGGGGGATACAAACCATTAAGAGGCGTTCTTGACTCCGCCAGCGAGTCTAGTTTTCTCTCCTCTACTGCGGCAGATTTATTGGGTTTGAGAAAGGAGAAAATAAACATCCCAATTACTGGTTTGAATGATACATCGGTAAACATAAAGAAAAAAGTTTCGGCTCTCTTATCGAATGAAAATAGGGATTCGCAATGGGAAGTAGATTTATTAATTGTTCCTAACATAACAAGTTTCACACCTTCTACAAAATTAAATATTTCGAACTTAAAAATTCCAAGTGAAGTTAAACTAGCTGATCCATCATTTTTTATTCCTCAAAAAATAGATATTCTTATTGGCGTGGAATTGTTCTTTTCTCTATTGAATGACGATAAAATAAATCTAGCAGACAACTTATTCTTACAATCAAGTTGTTTTGGTTATCTTGTTTCAGGTTTTATTTCAGACAACCCTACTTATAATTCTCCTAAACAATGTTTTTTAACTAAAAACCTAGACATCCTTAGTAAAACTCTCAAACGTTTTTGGGAAATTGAAGAGGTAGAAACAAACGAAACTTGCAATGATGAGTTAAAATATTGCAACGAACATTTCGCAAAAACGCATTATAGGAAACCGAATGGTAGAAACGTTGTGGAAATGCCATTCAAACCAGATTCTTCCGAAGAAATAGTAGGACATTCTAAGGCAATCGCATCAAAAAAACTAGACCAGTTGTGGACGCGTTTAGAACGTGATCCCACTATGTAAACACTTTATTCAGATTTTCTCAGCGAATATGAATTATTACAACATATGGAGGAGTTGAAAGAAGATTCAGACATCGAAGACGGGTACTACCTACCGCATCACGGTGTGTTACGCCCATGAAGTAAAACTACTAAACTTCGTGTAGTTTTCAACGCGAGTGCTAAAACGTCTAGTGGAAATTCTTTAAACGATCTACTGAGCAAGTGAGGAGTGCTTCAGGAAGATCTCTTCTCGATTCTAATTAGATTTAGAAAACACACTTATGCATTAACTGCAGATATAAAACAAATGTTCAGGATGATAGATGTTAATCCTTCGCAAACTAAACTGCAAAAAATTCTTTGGAAGACCAGTAAAACCGCACTAACTAAAGTTTTTGAGCTACACTCATGTCCATAAATTAAGGATAATGAAGTTCAGGCAAAGAAAGAAGCAAAACAAATTTGACGTATTTGTAAAGTCTATTTATTAAACAAAAAGTAAAGAGCAAAAAAGATGCTATATGTTTGACATAATTAATAAAAATTGAGAGTTTTACTGCCTTGACCAAATTTCAAAAAAGAACCTATTTACAAAAAACAGTATAACATGGTTAGTAGGATGGTTAATACGGAGTATGTCTCCCGGATGATGCAATACAGGCCTGACAACGCCTAGGCATGCTGAGTATCAAATGATCAATCTGATCTTGGGGAATATTACACCACTCATCAAGCAATGCACTCCGAAGTTCCGGTAGACAGGTGGGAGGGGGTTGACGGGCTGCAATTCGTCGGCCAAGCATATCCCACACATGCTCTATTGGATTCAAGTCCGGTGAGTATTCTGGCCAATGCATACGGGGGATATCCTCCGATTGAAGGCATTCGTCTACAATGTTTGCACGGTGAGGACGGGCGTTGTCATCCATAAACACAAATTCAGCACCCATGGCGCCCCGAAACAAACGTACATGTTGTTCCAGAATGACATCCCGATAGATGCAACTTGTCATCGTTACACTCTGAACATGCAGGTCAGTTCTGGAACCAAGAATAATTCCTCCCCAAACGAGCCATCCTGCACCACCGTAACAGTGTCTTTCAATGGTGTTCTCTTGGTGGTAACGGGTACCTGGCGCTCTCCAGATGAATGTCCGGCGAGAATCAGACTCCAAACTAAACCTGGACTCGTCGGAAAACATCACACAAGACCACTGTTGCGGTGTCCACAATGCATGCTCTCTACTCCAGGTTAATCGCAGGCGACAGTGAGTTGCGGTAAGTGGAACACATCTGACAGGCCTACGAGCATATAGACCAATGTGCCCTAAGCGTCTGTACACGGTCTGCCTTGAAACTGTCGTACCGGTAGCTGAAGAGAGCTGACGAGACAGGTCTGATGCTGTACTCCGTCTGTTTCTTTTGGCAGTAACTGCCAAATAGCGGTCCTCATTCGGCGTTGTAACTCGGGGGCGACCTGTGCTGTAACGTCTACTCACATTACCATCATCTTGGAATCGTTGCCAAAGCCTGGAGATGACACTCTGGGCGATTCCAAGTTCCTCGGATACTTCCAGCTGGGTACGTCCACATTCCAGTCGTCCGATAATTCTGCCACGTAAAACATCATCCAAATGCCTCCTTTGTGCCATAACTATGCGGTTTTTGCACTGAAAGGCTTTCACAGCGCTTGTGAACAATTTTACTTCTTTGCCACCATTCCTTATATACCCCTCTCTTACACTCTCGTCATTGTGACGTACCATCCACGCCATCTGGTGGTTTCCTGTAATTTGCATATTCTTCTTCAAGATGTGTGTGATCATTCCACAGGTGAAATTTTTATTTTAGAGATCAATTTCTCTGTGATTCTGAATTATCCTTAATTTATGGGCATGAGTGTACAAACGGTTACATATGGAACCGCATCCGCTCCATACTTAGCAACAAAGGTTCTACAACAACTTGCTCTAGATGAGGAAAAATACTTTCCTTTAGCTTCAAAGGCAGTACTACAAGATTGTTATATGGATGATTGCCTCTCAGGTGCTTCAGAACTTTACGAGTTTGAAAAACTCAAATCAGAATTAACACAGCTGCTCCAGCGAGGAGACATGACTTTGCACAAGTGGTGTTCCAATAGGGCTTCATCAGCAGAACTTAAGGAATTCACGCTTGATCGAAGTTCTGAGGAAATAATGGTCAAAACTGTAGGAATGTTTTGGAACAGTTTAAGTGATTCACTTACGTATAAGGTTAGCACCAGCACAGATTGCAAGTACACCAAACGAGACGTGCTTTCACAAATTGCTCGCATATATGACTCCCATGGACTCTTGGGCCCGGTCATTATGAAGGCAAAAATATTCATGCAGCAATTGTGGTTACTCAAATTGGACTGGAACGAAACACTACCACCAGATGTGTCCAAACAATGGAAAAACTTCATAAAAAATCTACCAGATATAGAATCTATTCATGTTCCCAGATGTTTTTTGCAAGCTAGCACAAAGCTCGTAGTGTTACACGGATTTGCAGACGCATTTTCAAAGGCGTATGGTGCAGTGATTTACATAAAAACTGTATCCAATTCCGATGAAATAGCAAGCCAACTTTTGCGCAGTAAATCGCGAGTGGCCCCAACCAAATCCATGACGATTCCTAGACTTGAGCTTTGCTCCTGTCTGCTTCTCTCAAAACTCACACAGAAAGTCATTGCTTCATTAAGACTGCACATAGACTCTGTCATATATTATATTCAGACTCAACTATAGCCCTCGCATGGATAAACTCTCCATCAAATTTACTCAAGACATATGTAAGTAACCGAGTGTCTCAAATTCAGCAACTTTCGAAAGAGTTTCAGTGGCAGCACATTCCATCAGAGCATAATCCTGCTGACTTACTTTCCAGAGGACTTGATGTTAAAGCCCTTGAATCCAGTCAATTGTGGTTTAAAGGACCAGACATTTCAAAATTAAATTTACCTGCCTTTCAGACTGTACCAAATTCTAGTGTCTCAACCAACAAACTTTTCGCCGATGAACTCAAGCCTATTTCCAAAATGACTTTAACTTCAATTAATGACTAAGTTTTTAAATGATTTGCTCAATATCACTAATGATTTTCACAAACTAATCAGAATTCTAGCATTTATTTTTAGGTTCTTCCGAAAGAGTAAATTTCCTGAAAGGGAAAAGGGATTCCTCAAACAGGAGGAATACAAAAACGCAGAATATGTGCTTTTAAAAATTGTTCAGGTAAGGTACTTTTCCCCCGAGATATCTGCTTTAGAAAGGGGATCGCCAGTTCCTTCAAGTAAGTTGAAATTTCTTAATCCATTCATAGATCCATCCGACGGATTATTAAGAGTAGGCGGCAGACTTGCGCATTCTAGCGCGACGCTCCAGACATCCCATCCCATCATTCTGCCAGCCGGAAATAAATTAGTTAAGCTTATATTTCAATACTACCATAAACGAGATTTTCATGTAGGCCCTCTAGCCCTTCTAAATACTGTTCGTTTAAAATATTGGCCCATTGGTGGCAGAAGTGTAGCACGCAAGGTAGTTCACGAATGTGTAGAATGCTTCAGAAACAAGCCAGTTTTCGCAAACCAGATAATGGGGGACCTTCCAGCCGAAAGAGTCACACCCAGTTCGGCATTTTTAAACACAGGTATCGACTTATGTGGGCCTTTCGAGGTAAAGTACAAGGGACAGAGGAAAGGTACTCTTCAAAAAGTGTATGTCGCTTTATTTACATGTATGGCAACCAAGGCTGTGCGCATAGAGTTTGTCTCGGAATTAACTTCCGAAGCTCTAATCGCTACATTGGAAAGATTTTTTGCCCGTCGCGGAAAAAGCTCCATTATTTTTAGCGACAATGCGACTAATTTTACTGGTGATTCCGCAGAGATTAAACGCCTATACAAACTAAAGTTAGGAGAAGACGTTTCGAATATGCTTTCCTCAGAAGGTATCAGTTGGAAATTTTTGCCCCCTAGGGCTCCCAACTTTGGCGGTCTTTGGGAGGCGTGCGTTAAGGCTTTTAAATATCATTTTAAGAGAGTGGTAGGCCCCGCAAGACTAACGCTCGAAGAGTTTTTAACAGTAACCACTCAAATTGAGGGGATTCTTAATTCACGACCCCTATCTCCTCTACCCACTGATACAGACGAATTTTCAGTTTTAACTCCAGGCCATTTCCTTATAGGAAAACCTATAAATTCTATCCCTGAGTCTAACTTCATTATCAAACGAGACAATCTTCTTACTAGATCGCAAAGGACTCAAAAATTAGTTCAAACTGTTTGGAAACACTGGCAAAACAGTTATTTGAGCCATATACAGCAGCGCTCAAAGTGGCTGCTTAAAAAACAAAATTTAAGTCCTGGTATGTTAGTTTTAGTAAAGGACATTCAGCTTCCAACTTACCAGTGGCCTTTAGGTCGAATCTTTAAAGTAATTTGAGGCCCAGATGGCAATGTCAGAGTAGCTGATATACGCACAGCCAAGGCAAATGTTAGGAGACCAATATCTAAAATTTGCATTTTGCCTATTGCAGAGAATTTTAATTCAATTTGAAGGGTTCATTTGTATTTGTTGTATTCATTATCCTAATTATAATTATTGTGTAATTTTCTTATCTTATATGTTAACGAGTGATGTAACCTTACATATTTTCCTTTGAAACATGTTTCAACGCCGGGCGGGATGTTCCGTCTTTGCAATGTACATCCTAGGCCATCGAGCGCCGTTCTTGGCGCACTTTGTAATCACGCCATTTTGGCAACCCTTCTACTTGCAATGTTTTTTCCTCGCAACTTTCTCTCTTGTACGCTACGCTACGCAGTAACACGCATCAAATATGTTGAAGATTCGTTCATTGAATCATTCATTTATGTTAAAAGAAAATTGCTTTTTTTTTGTTTTTCTGTGTGGCAACAGTTCTTGCCTGTAACGAGTAAGTTCTTGATTTTTCACTTCGTAGTTAGCATGCCGAATTAAATATGTAATCTAGGTAAATAAATTGTTCCTAATTAAACTTAATATACAGTATGTTTTTTCTATCCATAAACCAAAAGAATTAATAGGTTATGGGAACAACATCGCATTCCCTGCGCGTAATGTTAAATTTAAATTAAGTCATTTAGAACGTACGCATTAAGCCTAACCACGCGGATTTCATCCAGGATGGATTTCTCTAAAGTTCAGATTAAACCATTAGCTGGTGAAACAGATTGGCAAGTTTGGAAGTATAGAATAAAATTCATTTTGAACTGCCATGCTGGTGCTTTAGAAGCAGTTGAAGGGAAGTTGATTAAACCTGAAAGTCTTGCCGCGGACGCTGATGCCGCTGCCCGAACAAAGTACGAGAAAGATGTTAAGGATTTTCAGAAGGCTAATAACAATGCAATGGTTGTCTTAACAAACTCCATGACAGAAGAAACCCTCCATAAGGTAATGCGTTTTCAAACTGCTCGAGAAATTTGGATAGAATTGCATAAGCTGTATGAAGCGTCATCAGAAAATCAACTGTATAATATTTGCATGAAGTTTTTTCAGTTTAAATGAAACGAAAATGAAAATATAGCGGCTCATCTTTCGAAGTTAAAGAATCTGTGGAACGAATTAAATTCAGGACTGCAAAACAAGAATGAAGCTACACTACCTGAATTACTTTTAAACTGCAAGATCTTAGATATACTCCCAAATGAATATATCACTTTTAGGTCCAGTTGGTTGTTGTTAGGTGATGACAAAAGAACTGTTGATGAACTAACAACCCAGTTATGTTCTTATGAAAGGGAGTTCAAAAATCGAGAAAAAGATAGTGCAACTGAACAGGAAGCTCTTATAGTGAAAGATAAGAAAAATAGACATTTTGTGCCTAAAAGAAAATCCAATAACAGTCATTATTGTCATCAAAAAGGTCACTGGGTCAAAAACTGTTCCAAGTGGATTGCTGATGGTAGGCCACCGAAGCCTACTTCTGATTCAAGAAAAGCAGGAACTTCTTGTACAGCCACCAACTTAAGTTTGATGTCGCTTGATGAAGAGGCATTTACTTCAGAGATCCTTCAAGACTGTTGGTTTATCGATAATGGTGCTTCCAGACATATCACTATGAATGGCAAGGACTTTATTGATTTTGAAGAATTTGGGTCTCCTCAAGGAATAATTGCAGCAAATGGAAAAGCTTTACCAGCCCTTGGTAAAGGTACAATTCAGATTGTCACTATAGTTAACAATAGGAAGCAGTTAAAATACTTAAAAGATGTGTGGTATGTTCCTGAGATTAGCAAGAATCTATTTTCTGTGTTGGCCGCTCATGATAGACATGCCAATAGTCGTTTTGAATCAAATGCAACTGAGTGTTGGCTGAAAATTGATGACATTTGTGTTTTACATGGAACTCGAAGCAGAGGAAGAGGACTTTTTAAGGCTAATATGAAAGTTATTACCCCCAAAAGATCCATTGAAGTGAACTTAGCCACATCAGATGATTCACTGTTACAACTTTATCATGAACGTTGGGGTCACCAAGACAAACGCCATGTAAAATCTCTCTTAAATCATGAAATGAATATAAAGGTTAATGTTAAAGAAGAGTTATGTGAAGCATGTATGTTTGGGAAAGCTCATAGATTAAGTTTTGGATCTAGAGATAATTGTTCTTATCCTGGAGAATTAATTTCTGCAGATGTATGTGGTCCATTTGATAAATCCTTTAGAAAATTTCAATATTTTGTCGTTTTTAAAGATCAGTTTACAAAGTTCTGCTGTATCTACTTTCTTAGGCAAAAGTCTGATGTTGTCAATTCCCTCAAAGAATTTTTAGCCTATACTGGAAATTTAGGTCATAATGTCAAAGAGATTATAAGTGATAATGGAGGAGAGTTTAATAGCAAAGAAGTTGAAATTTTACTGAAGAAGAAGGGAATTGTTCAAAGATTTACAGCCCCATACACCCCACAGCAAAATGGTGGAAGTGAAAGATAGAATAGAACTGTTGTTGAAATGGCCAGAACATTAAAGAATTCTAATCCTGGTATTGAATTTCTTCCAGCATTATGGGCTGAGCTTGTTAACACCTCAGTGTACATACTTAATAGAACTGGAAAATCATCAGTTAAAAATGTGAGCCCTTATGAATTGTGGACTGGGAAGAAACCAAGAATCAAACACTTAAGAATTATAGGATCTGTGTGCTATGCCCATATACCAAAACAAAAAAGAAGAAAAATGGATAATAAAGCAATCAAAGCCTTTTTGATTGGATATGATGGAGATGAAAGCTATCGTCTTTGGGTTCAGGAATCAAACACTGTGATATGTTCAAGAGATGTCAGATTTGATGAAAAAATATTGAACTGTGAAAAAGTTGTCCAGTTTCCTACTACAGATGAAAATAAAGTGAGTTTTGAATCTAAAAATCAGGGAAAGTCAGAAGAGATGTCAAAACCTATTCATGAAGAAGATTTTAGAAATGAGCCAGATGATGAAGATTTCAGAAATTAATCAGATGATGAATGTACTGACATTCATTCAAGCAGAGAATCAAAACACAGAGAACTGAGAAACAGAAATAATTTAAGAACACCGAAACGCTATGAAGATTACATAATGATGGCTGAAGCCTTTATTGCTGATTTTGAAGAACCTGTTACATTTGAAGAAGCCATTGAATGTAAGCAGAGAAAGCACTGGAAAGATGCAATGGACAAAGAAATGGCCTCATTAACTGGAAATGAAACTTGGACCTTAGAAGAATTGCCGAAAAATTCTAAAGCTATTCCATGCAAGTGGGTTTACAAGATTAAAAGAAATCCTGATGGAAGTATTGAAAAGTACAAAGCCAGGTTAGTGGCTAAAGGATTCACTCAGCGATATGGAGTTGACTATGATCAAACTTACAGTCCTGTGACTAAGATGGCAACGGTTCGTTCAATTTTAAGTATAGCAGCTAATGATAGAATGCATCTTACACAGTTTGATGTTTGTTCAGCATTTTTGTATGGCAAACTTGATGAAGCCATATACATGCATCAACCTGAAGGTTACAGTGATGGTACAGATAGAGTTTGTGGATTAAATCGCAGTCTCTATGGACTCAAGCAGGCCTCTCGCTGTTGGAACAGGTATTTTGGAGAGTTTTTGTCAGAGCTTGGATTCAAAACAAGTGAGGCTGATCCATGTTTATATATGGATAAAAAGAGACAAAAATGGACAAAGTTAATTGTTTGCTTATATATTGATGATGGATTAGTTGCAGCAACTGACTTGCAAGATTCTGAAAAATTCATAAATGATTTGAAGTCAAAATTCAACATCACAACCAAAACAGCAAATTATTTCCTTGGTCTTGAAATTCATCATTTCGAAAATGGAAGTATCAAAATCAATCAGCAAGCATATACCAAAAGAGTTCTTCAAAAGTTTGGTATGGAGGATGCTAAGCCAGTATCTACTCCTATGCTTAAAGAAAACACAAATGAGCAGAAGAGTGATGAACCATGTAATGTAACATTTCCTTACAGAAAAGCAGTAGGTGCTTTAATGTACTTAATGATAGGCACAAGGCCAGATCTGGCTTACTGTGTTGGTGTACTTTCACGCCAATTAGAAAACCCTTCTAGAGATGATTGGATGAAAGTGAAACGTGTATTTAGATACATTGCAGGTTCTTGTGATAAGGGCATTTTATACAAGTATAATTACAAACCTGGTTTATTGGAATGTTATAGTGATGCTGACTTTGGAGGATGTAAAACATCAGGAAGATCAACCAGTGGTATTGTGATTTTATACAGTGGTGGTGCTATATCATGGTTTAGTCAAAGACAATCAGTAGTTGCAACTTCCACAACAGAAGCACAAATAATAGCTGCTAGTGAATGCTCCAGAGAGATCATTTGGCTGAAAAGTTTATTTTCTGGTGTTACACAGTTAGATGGAGTACCAGTGCTTCAAGTCGATAATACAGCTGCAATTAGACTGTCGCAGAATCCAGAATTCCATCGTCGCACCAAGCACAAGTAGTGAGAAAATGACAGTACCACGCCACCCCAATCCGGGCGGAGCAGCGGAGCAGTGGAGCAGAGGTTACATAATCCACGATGTGCTAAGAGGGGGGTGGAGTTGAATGACAGCTGATGGAGGAGAATTCGACCGGAGCAGGGGAGACGGAGTGACAGTTAATAGATAATACAGAGGAGTGCATATTTTTTTTCTTGCATCATTCCTAATAGAGGGGACTCGGAAAAAAGTTTAATTTTTTTTTCTAATAATTACCGACTACAACTATTTATGCAGAGACCGTCTTGCAAAGTATAAAAGAGATGTGATTATGAAATAGGAAGTAATTGTAAGGATGACTCTTAGAAAAAAATTTTAATTTGTGTTTTTTAGAATTTTGATTGTGAATTTTTCAGACATAGAAAATTATGCTGAGATACGAACTAAGAATATGTAAAAGAAATTATACAAGCTAATGATTTCATTATTGAAGATAAAAATTAAAGTTAGGTTTTAACTAGTTGAATGGTATATGTTTTATGCAAACTTTTACAGAATAGTAGAAAGAATTGTGTTTAATGTTAGGATAACGATAATTTGTGGGTTTTTTTAGGCGTAAAATGGTATATGTTAATTTTTCGGGTATAGAAAATATTGGATTTGTGTTTTTTGAATTTTGATTGTTAATTTTTAAGACATAGAAGAATTTGCTATAATACGAACTATTAATATGTAAAAGAAATTACAAGCTAATGATTTCATTATTGAAGATAAAAATTAAAGTTGGGAGTTGAATAGTATATGTTTTATGCAAACTTTTACAGAATAGTCGAAAGAATTGTGTTTAATGTTAGGATAACGATACTTTTTTTTTTTTTTTTTTTTTTAGACATAACATGGTATATGTTAATTTTTCAGACATAGAAAATATTGGATTTGTGTTTTTGGAACTCTAAATGTGAATTTTTCAGACACAGAAAATTTTGCCCAGTTATGAACTAGGACAAATTAAAAAAAAATCATTATGGTAAAATTCTGTTTCATAATGAAACTTAGAAACTATTTTAGCGAAAGCGAAATCTACTGTATGGATTTGCCCCTAAAAGTTAACTTCACAGTACACCCGTTGACTTAACAGCTATACTGTAAAGATATAGCTATATTATTCTTATACGTGTAAAAATATCATGTCCCACCCTACAACCGGTACCACATTATCATGTAAACCTTTTACAGAATAATAGAAATAATTATGTTTAATGTTAGGATGAGACTTTGCGAATTTTTTCGTGATAAAATGACATTGGTTATATCTTTAAACCTTTTAAGCAAGTATTAGTATTGATAGATTTTTTAAAAAAAATCCTACAGTATTGAAAATAAAGTTTAGGTTTATACTAACCGATCAGGAAATCGTGGTTACATGGTAATTTCCTTATATGACTTTAGAACTTTACGAAAGCTTTTTTTAGAACTTTACGATAAAATAAGTTACAAGCAAGTAATTTTTTTTTCTAATGGGCAGGCACTGGCCACAAGCCACAAGCAAGTAAATAAAATTGCAGTTTTAGATCTAACTATCAAGATATTATAGTTATAAAGTAATAATATACCAATTCAATAATAGGAATGCTTATATTTTAGGTACAAAAGTAGCATTTATACAGATACAGACTACACATGTGTTTCATTTTATGTTATAAGATCTCTCATAAACGTTAAGTATTATAAATTTAACTCAGAAAATATATCATTTTGATGGAAATAGTGTCATCGCATCTTGTTGCTGTATATTTTTACGTTTAATAAGGTATTTGAACAAAGATTGAACCACAAATGTTCAGCAAACATGCTTTCACTAAATAATGATTAACTTTTTTTTTTCTAAATCATGTATCAACAAAGTACAAAACATTAAAAGTAACAAAAAAATTTTGCAAGTTTTACTAAACAAAATACTAAAAGGAATAACTAACACTAATAGTCAATACCATACTTGTAAAAATCTCTACGATTAAGCGAAATGCATTTTAGAAAATAAACATTATCAAGACATCATATTCAAATATTTACAAATACACTGAAAAAAAGTCTAACATAACTATCAAATAATAGATAATATACTTGCGTATACTACAAAATATTTAAACAGAAATACACTTACTTCATTACTTGAATGATCGATAAAATACATCATCAGTGTATTTTCATAACATGAACTATTTTAAATTAGGCTTAGTATAAGCGATTGAAAAAATGCATCCTACCACCACCACAGATAGAGTGAGAACAATTTTTTTTCATATAAAAATACCTTGTCAAACCAGTTCTGTTAACCTTAATCATGAAGCTTTGACCTTGAACCGGCATAACCTTGAAACGACCTCTTTGATGATCACGTGATTTTTTTTTTTTTTTTTTTTAACCAGTGGGAAGACATTATTTCATCTATGTTAGATAAAGCGGCTGAATGCGAGGCTCACATTATGCTGTTAGTACCTTCACTTTAGACGTGTATTTCTAGTTTTATGCTTTAATTGATTTTTTTCACCGTGTTTTAAAAAAATGTCTTTGCTTGAATTGATCGAAAATACTTTTAACATTGAATACACTCCTGAGTTTTACACTCAAAGTGATGCTGATGTGTTACTTCAAGAATTATCGCAATTACCTTTTGATGCAAAGCCTCTGCAAACTGGTGAAAACGATAATACTTCGACTCGGAAAGTAATTGCTTTTGCGGATGAGGGGATAAATTACAGTTTCTCTGGAGTGACTGTCTCTGTTTTCCCTTGGTTACCCATTTTGCAAAAACTACGTAAAGATCTACAGAAAACAACGAATTATGAATTTAATTTGGTACAAGTAAACTTATCCTCTGACGGGAAATCTAAAATTGAAGACGGTAACTACGAAGATTTTTCTCTGGACCTATCATCATGTGTATGCATTCTAAGTTTTGGATCTAAACGAACTTTAGATTTTAAACCAGCGAACTGTGAAACCACTACCATTAAATTAGAACATGGTTCAATGAGTAAGATATATCCCCCAACCAACAAACTTTTAACGTATGGTATTCCTTCTGAGCCTCATGTGACAGATCCACACATTAACCTAACATTCGTCAAAATGTGCATTTATGAACCTGCGCCGAAAAGACCAAAGTTGGACGATTGGGCGGATCATGCTTACCATAGCTTACATGCTTCTGTAAATAGTACATGGCACTTGGAAAGACTTATCTACGTTTCGCTCCACGATGAAAAAACTGACTTGAAGATTCATATTAGACAATTTATTCAGAACGCTGAATTAGATTATATACCAACCAGTCAGGGAGTCATGATGGACCCTTCAACATGGATTGAATTTATTGTAAAACTATTAGATTTTACCAGATGTCATCACAATAGCTCTTTTATTTGTGATAATCAATTATCCGTATTTAATGACGATGGAAAATGCATCCTACAACAAATTTACAAAACCGGAGATTCATTTACATTAAATCCAATTCCCTTGATACTTTTAAATGATCAAGTATTAAAACTTTGTGAAATGAGAAATGAAATATCAGAATGCATTCTAAAAACATTGTACACAACCACCCTGCCTCATATGACACTAAAATTAAAGCCACAAAAGTGTTACCGTGAACCGCATTGTGAATATGAAATGGCTAAAGATCAATTAATGGATATAGTAGCTCATGAAATTCACAAAAGTTTAAAGAAACAATTTAATTGCATAGACCGAGTTCGGGATAATCCTTCACAAAGGATACATGCTTGTTCGAATAGAACACATGTTGATGAGAGAGATGGTCTTATAAACATTAAAGCATGGTTTATGCTCGACGTACCATATATTGCAAGAGAGATATGCGAGAACAAATGTACTTGTCATTATGACGGAGAATACTTTGCAAACATTTTCTTCGAAGACTACGGAGAGTATTTTCAAAATGTATTTCTTCGTTCATTTTTTCAACCGTTTTTAGATTTTTCTAATCCCAAGAATGCCAAATCATGTGTAATTATGTGATGTTATTGGTGTATAACTAGTATTACAATTGTAAAAAATTTATTAAAACCATTGTGATTATACAGAAAAGGTACGCTTGCTTCTACAGCAGTGAGTTTTTACTGACTTATGTATGCTTTGTTATATATTACTCATTGAAAAGTTATTATTTTCTTTTGTGTTAATAGTTTGTGTAGTTTAGAATACATTTTTTTTGTAAATAAATCAGTTTATATAAGAAAAAAATTATGTGTTTTCTTTATGTGTGCATTGATTACTTGCAAAATAAATACTTCTGAAATTTTACTAAAACAAAAAGTGATAAAGTTAACATACGTAGACAAGATTTCAGATTCTCTTTTATACTTATCTTTTAAATTCTATTACCATAACTTAGACAGTTAGAAATTTGACAAAAACTTATTGAAACTAGTATTATGAAAACATTAAACAACTGTATAGAAATAAAGTGGTCTTCTGATTAAAAGCATAAACCTAAGTACGTTAGGTAAGTTTGTCACATGAGAATTCACAACAGTAGTAATTTTTTGTAAAATGTACTTACATAAAAGAAAAGTACAATACTTAGTATAAAACGTAGTATTTAAAATTACCAGACATGTTTTACGTTCAAAAAATCCGAATAAAAAAAAAAACGAATTACCATAATTTTAAAACATCAGAGTATTAATTTAGGTTATTTCTTGTAATTTTTCTAAAGTAATGGACTTGTGTACATCTTTTTGTTTTTGAAAAATATCGACTAAGTGCACGTGTTACATATTTTACAGACTGATCTACTTAGACTTACAAATTTTAAATAAATGTGTGTGTTTTTACTTTTTATACATAATACTTGTTCAAACTTAGTACACTTTTGATTTGTGCATTTGCTACACATAATACTTGTTCAAGCTTAGTACACTTTTGATTTGTGCATTTGCTACACATAATACCTGTTCAAACTTACGTACACTTTTGATTTGCGCAATTGTTACCAATGTAAGGAATTTTAGGTATTCTATAATGTAAATCTTGTGTTGTAGGATTAAGAACAATTATCTGCACGAGGGATCTAGACCTATAGGTGGGGAGCCCTCCGTGGGGGTCATTCAAGGGGTGCTAACTCGTATTTACGCTATGTTTCGGAGAAAACCACGGGAAAACTCCGAACGGTTAGGTCGACGGACGCGAGATGGGACTCAAACCGGGGACCTTCACACTTCGCCCGTCTACCATTTCCAGTGACATAACCACTGTGCCATGGTGAGGCCTCTATAATGTAAAAATCTTGGTACATTTTATTTGAAGTAACCGAGTATTTTAAATCAAACACTATAATTTTTAAAACATCGAAGTATTAACTCAGATTATTTTTTATCCAAACTACTTGTTGAAACTTCGTAAACTTTTAATTTGGACATGTTCATGTGTTCTCATATGTTATGAAATTATTTCCAGAAATAAACTTAGTAATTCGAACTTCGTAAATTTCATAGAAGTAGTATGTTTAAAATATTTTTGATGTGAACGAACTTAATGTTTTTGTTCTGAAGTAACTGAACACACTACATCTGCTGAAGTTGAGATCTTTTCATTTTACAACTTACAAACATAGGAAAGAAAAGTATTTTTAGATAAGTATAACTTTAGAAAAGAAAAAAAAGTAATGCTTCTCTATTTTTATTTTTATTTTATTTTTTATTTTTAGAGTTATGTGTTCAAACTTAGTATATTTTGAATTAAAATTGTATTTTATGTTCTGGCAGGACATTGAATATTTTCATGAAATGAACTTGCACATCTGTACTTTGTTAACTTCATAGAAGGTATCAACTTTGATATTTTCTTTAAATCTTAAGAACTTAATATTTTTTTCTGAAGTGTCAAATATGTAGACATGAATTTTTTAAAACGTTGTGTTATTCAACTTAGTACATTTTAGGTAATCTTTCAAGATAATGGACTTATAAATTTTTACCTTTTTAAAATCTCCACGAATGAAAATTAGTACATTTTATGTCTATACGAAATAAGACACTTACAAATTTTTTCAGAAATACCATGTAAAGATTTTTATGAAATATTTTGTAAACTGCTTTAGCTGAACTTGTAATTTTTCTTTTTAGAAGTTTTGCACTTAGTATTTGTGTTAGTTATATTTTGTGTTCTTACAAGTTGTTAAATATTTTCATACAATAAACTAACAGATCTACACTTTGTAAATTTCATAGAAGTGATAACTTTGACATTTTTTAAATGTAACGACTTAGCGCTTTTTTTTTTCTGGAACGCTAGATATGTTGAATATATATATTTTTTTAAACATTATATAATTTAACTCAGTGCATTTTAGTTATTTTTTTTATTAAATACCACATGAATAACTTGCTGCATAAGCAAGTTGTAAATATTTTTTTAAATATTGGTATTAAAAACTGTTAAATGTATATATACTACATAAGCAACTTGTAAATATTTTTTTAATATTGATATTAAAAACTGTTAAAAGTATATCTACTAAATAGAAATTAACAAACTAAAATATAAGATACCAAAAACTAAGAAAAACTAATGTTTAGCTACATACCACAAGAAATTGTGAGAATTCATAAAATTAGCTGCTTTCATAAATGTTTGGGTTGTAAAATTGATCACCCCTCTCAAATAAGACGCACTTGTTTAACTAACTGCTAGCGATGGTGAAAAATAGTGTGACATTGGGAAAAAAAAAGGGAAATGCCTTCTAAGATGACTTTCATGTTGGAATATTTCACTAGAAAAAAGCAAACAATCCTATGAAAAGGGTCGTAATAATAAAAATAACTAAAATGCACTGAGTTAAATTATATAATGTTTAAAAAAATATATATATTCAACATATCTAGCGTTCCAGAAAAAAAAAAGCGCTAAGTCGTTACATTTAAAAAATGTCACAGTTATCACTTCTATGAAATTTACAAAGTGTAGATCTGTTAGTTTATTGTATGAAAATATTTAACAACTTGTAAGAACACAAAATATAACTAACACAAATACTAAGTGCAAAACTTCTAAAAAGAAAAATTACAAGTTCAGCTAAAGCAGTTTACAAAATATTTCATAAAAATCTTTACATGGTATTTCTGAAAAAATTTGTAAGTGTCTTATTTCGTATAGACATAAAATGTACTAATTTTCATTCGTGGAGATTTTAAAAAGGTAAAAATTTATAAGTCCATTATCTTGAAAGATTACCTAAAATGTACTAAGTTGAATAACACAACGTTTTAAAAAATTCATGTCTACATATTTGACACTTCAGAAAAAAATATTAAGTTCTTAAGATTTAAAGAAAATATCAAAGTTGATACCTTCTATGAAGTTAACAAAGTACAGATGTGCAAGTTCATTTCATGAAAATATTCAATGTCCTGCCAGAACATAAAATACAATTTTAATTCAAAATATACTAAGTTTGAACACATAACTCTAAAAATAAAAAATAAAATAAAAATAAAAAATAGAGAAGCATTACTTTTTTTCTTTTCTAAAGTTATACTTATCTAAAAATACTTTTCTTTCCTATGTTTGTAAGTTGTAAAATGAAAAGATCTCAACTTCAGCAGATGTAGTGTGTTCAGTTACTTCAGAACAAAAACATTAAGTTCGTTCACATCAAAAATATTTTAAACATACTACTTCTATGAAATTTACGAAGTTCGAATTACTAAGTTTATTTCTGGAAATAATTTCATAACATATGAGAACACATGAACATGTCCAAATTAAAAGTTTACGAAGTTTCAACAAGTAGTTTGGATAAAAAATAATCTGAGTTAATACTTCGATGTTTTAAAAATTATAGTGTTTGATTTAAAATACTCGGTTACTTCAAATAAAATGTACCAAGATTTTTACATTATAGAGGCCTCACCATGGCACAGTGGTTATGTCACTGGAAATGGTAGACGGGCGAAGTGTGAAGGTCCCCGGTTTGAGTCCCATCTCGCGTCCGTCGACCTAACCGTTCGGAGTTTTCCCGTGGTTTTCTCCGAAACATAGCGTAAATACGAGTTAGCACCCCTTGAATGACCCCCACGGAGGGCTCCCCACCTATAGGTCTAGATCCCTCGTGCAGATAATTGTTCTTAATCCTACAACACAAGATTTACATTATAGAATACCTAAAATTCCTTACATTGGTAACAATTGCGCAAATCAAAAGTGTACGTAAGTTTGAACAGGTATTATGTATAGCAAATGCACAAATCAAAAGTGTACTAAGTTTGAACAGGTATTATGTGTAGCAAATGCACAAATCAAAAGTGTACTAAGCTTGAACAAGTATTATGTGTAGCAAATGCACAAATCAAAAGTGTACTAAGTTTGAACAAGTATTATGTATAAAAAGTAAAAACACACACATTTATTTAAAATTTGTAAGTCTAAGTAGATCAGTCTGTAAAATATGTAACACGTGCACTTAGTCGATATTTTTCAAAAACAAAAAGATGTACACAAGTCCATTACTTTAGAAAAATTACAAGAAATAACCTAAATTAATACTCTGATGTTTTAAAATTATGGTAATTCGTTTTTTTTTTTTTGTTCGGATTTTTTGAACGTAAAACATGTCTGGTAATTTTAAATACTACGTTTTATACTAAGTATTGTACTTTTCTTTTATGTAAGTACATTTTACAAAAAATTACTACTGTTGTGAATTCTCATGTGACAAACTTACCTAACGTACTTAGGTTTATGCTTTTAATCAGAAGACCACTTTATTTCTATACAGTTGTTTAATGTTTTCATAATACTAGTTTCAATAAGTTTTTGTCAAATTTCTAACTGTCTAAGTTATGGTAATAGAATTTAAAAGATAAGTATAAAAGAGAATCTGAAATCTTGTCTACGTATGTTAACTTTATCACTTTTTGTTTTAGTAAAATTTCAGAAGTATTTATTTTGCAAGTAATCAATGCACACATAAAGAAAACACATAATTTTTTTCTTATATAAACTGATTTATTTACAAAAAAAATGTATTCTAAACTACACAAACTATTAACACAAAAGAAAATAATAACTTTTCAATGAGTAATATATAACAAAGCATACATAAGTCAGTAAAAACTCACTGCTGTAGAAGCAAGCGTACCTTTTCTGTATAATCACAATGGTTTTAATAAATTTTTTACAATTGTAATACTAGTTATACACCAATAACATCACATAATTACACATGATTTGGCATTCTTGGGATTAGAAAAATCTAAAAACGGTTGAAAAAATGAACGAAGAAATACATTTTGAAAATACTCTCAGTAGTCTTCGAAGAAAATGTTTGCAAAGTATTCTCCGTCATAATGACAAGTACATTTGTTCTCGCATATCTCTCTTGCAATATATGGTACGTCGAGCATAAACCATGCTTTAATGTTTATAAGACCATCTCTCTCATCAACATGTGTTCTATTCGAACAAGCATGTATCCTTTGTGAAGGATTATCCCGAACTCTGTCTATGCAATTAAATTGTTTCTTTAAACTTTTGTGAATTTCATGAGCTACTATATCCATTAATTGATCTTTAGCCATTTCATATTCACAATGCGGTTCACGGTAACACTTTTGTGGCTTTAATTTTAGTGTCATATGAGGCAGGGTGGTTGTGTACAATGTTTTTAGAATGCATTCTGATATTTCATTTCTCATTTCACAAAGTTTTAATACTTGATCATTTAAAAGTATCAATGGAATTGGATTTAATGTAAATGAATCTCCGGTTTTGTAAATTTGTTGTAGGATGCATTTTCCATCGTCATTAAATACGGATAATTGATTATCACAAATAAAAGAGCTATTGTGATGACATCTGGTAAAATCTAATAGTTTTACAATAAATTCAATCCATGTTGAAGGGTCCATCATGACTCCCTGACTGGTTGGTATATAATCTAATTCAGCGTTCTGAATAAATTGTCTAATATGAATCTTCAAGTCAGTTTTTTCATCGTGGAGCGAAACGTAGATAAGTCTTTCCAAGTGCCATGTACTATTTACAGAAGCATGTAAGCTATGGTAAGCATGATCCGCCCAATCGTCCAACTTTGGTCTTTTCGGCGCAGGTTCATAAATGCACATTTTGACGAATGTTAGGTTAATGTGTGGATCTGTCACATTAGGCTCAGAAGGAATACCATACGTTAAAAGTTTGTTGGTTGGGGGATATATCTTACTCATTGAACCATGTTCTAATTTAATGGTAGTGGTTTCACAGTTCGCTGGTTTAAAATCTAAAGTTCGTTTAGATCCAAAACTTAGAATGCATACACATGATGATAGGTCCAGAGAAAAATCTTCGTAGTTACCGTCTTCAATTTTAGATTTCCCGTCAGAGGATAAGTTTACTTGTACCAAATTAAATTCATAATTCGTTGTTTTCTGTAGATCTTTACGTAGTTTTTGCAAAATGGGTAACCAAGGGAAAACAGAGACAGTCACTCCAGAGAAACTGTAATTTATCCCCTCATCCGCAAAAGCAATTACTTTCCGAGTCGAAGTATTATCCTTTTCACCAGTTTGCAGAGGCTTTGCATCAAAAGGTAATTGCGATAATTCTTGAAGTAACACATCAGCATCACTTTGAGTGTAAAACTTAGGAGTGTATTCAATGTTAAAAGTATTTTCGATCAATTCAAGCAAAGACATTTTTTTAAAACACGGTGAAAAAAATCAATTAAAGCATAAAACTAGAAATACACGTCTAAAGTGAAGGTACTAACAGCATAATGTGAGCCTCGCATTCAGCCGCTTTATCTAACATAGATGAAATAATGTCTTCCCACTGGTTAAAAAAAAAAAAAAAATCACGTGATCATCAAAGAGGTCGTTTCAGGGTTATGCCGGTTCAAGGTCGAAGCTTCATGATTAAGGTTAACAGAACTGGTTTGACAAGGTATTTTTATATGAAAAAAATTGTTCTCACTCTATCTGTGGTGGTGGTAGGATGCATTTTTTCAATGGCTTATACTAAGCCTAATTTAAAATAGTTCATGTTATGAAAATACACTTATGATGTATTTTATCGATCATTCAAGTAATGAAGTAAGTGTATTTCTGTTTAAATATTTTGTAGTATACGCAAGTATATTATCTATTATTTGATAGTTATGTTAGACTTTTTTTCAGTGTATTTGTAAATATTTGAATATGATGTCTTGATAATGTTTATTTTCTAAAATGCATTTCGCTTAATCGTAGAGATTTTTACAAGTATGGTATTGACTATTAGTGTTAGTTATTCCTTTTAGTATTTTGTTTAGTAAAACTTGCAAAATTTTTTTGTTACTTTTAATGTTTTGTACTTTGTTGATACATGATTTAGAAAAAAAAAAGTTAATCATTATTTAGTGAAAGCATGTTTGCTGAACATTTGTGGTTCAATCTTTGTTCAAATACCTTATTAAACATAAAAATATACAGCAACAAGATGCGATGACACTATTTCCATCAAAATGATATATTTTCTGAGTTAAATTTATAATACTTAACGTTTATGAGAGATCTTATAACATAAAATGAAACACATGTGTAGTCTGTATCTGTATAAATGCTACTTTTGTACCTAAAATATAAGCATTCCTATTATTGAATTGGTATATTATTACTTTATAACTATAATATCTTGATAGTTAGATCTAAAACTGCAATTTTATTTACTTGCTTGTGGCTTGTGGCCAGTGCCTGCCCATTAGAAAAAAAAAATTACTTGCTTGTAACTTATTTTATCGTAAAGTTCTAAAAAAAGCTTTCGTAAAGTTCTAAAGTCATATAAGGAAATTACCATGTAACCACGATTTCCTGATCGGTTAGTATAAACCTAAACTTTATTTTCAATACTGTAGGATTTTTTTTTAAAAATCTATCAATACTAATACTTGCTTAAAAGGTTTAAAGATATAACCAATGTTATTTTATCACGAAAAAATTCGCAAAGTCTCATCCTAACATTAAACATAATTATTTCTATTATTCTGTAAAAGGTTTACATGATAATGTGGTACCGGTTGTAGGGTGGGACATGATATTTTTACACGTATAAGAATAATATAGCTATATCTTTACAGTATAGCTGTTAAGTCAACGGGTGTACTGTGAAGTTAACTTTTAGGGGCAAATCCATACAGTAGATTTCGCTTTCGCTAAAATAGTTTCTAAGTTTCATTATGAAACAGAATTTTACCATAATGATTTTTTTTTAATTTGTCCTAGTTCATAACTGGGCAAAATTTTCTGTGTCTGAAAAATTCACATTTAGAGTTCCAAAAACACAAATCCAATATTTTCTATGTCTGAAAAATTAACATATACCATGTTATGTCTAAAAAAAAAAAAAAAAAAAAAAAAAAAGTATCGTTATCCTAACATTAAACACAATTCTTTCGACTATTCTGTAAAAGTTTGCATAAAACATATACTATTCAACTCCCAACTTTAATTTTTATCTTCAATAATGAAATCATTAGCTTGTAATTTCTTTTACATATTAATAGTTCGTATTATAGCAAATTCTTCTATGTCTTAAAAATTAACATAAAAAAAAACATAAATCCAATATTTTCTATACCCGAAAAATTAACATATACCATTTTACGCCTAAAAAAACCCACAAATTATCGTTATCCTAACATTAAACACAATTCTTTCTACTATTCTGTAAAAGTTTGCATAAAACATATACCATTCAACTAGTTAAAACCTAACTTTAATTTTTATCTTCAATAATGAAATCATTAGCTTGTATAATTTCTTTTACATATTCTTAGTTCGTATCTCAGCATAATTTTCTATGTCTGAAAAATTCACAATCAAAATTCTAAAAAACACAAATTAAAATTTTTTTCTAAGAGTCATCCTTATAATTACTTCCTATTTCATAATCACATCTCTTTTATACTTTGCAAGACGGTCTCTGCATAAATAGTTGTAGTCGGTAATTATTAGAAAAAAAAAATTAAACTTTTTTCCGAGACCCCTCTATTAGGAATGATGCAAGAAAAAAAAATATGCACTCCTCTGTATTATCTATTAACTGTCACTCCGTCTCCCCTGCTCCGGTCGAATTCTCCTCCATCAGCTGTCATTCAACTCCACCCCCCTCTTAGCACATCGTGGATTATGTAACCTCTGCTCCCCTGCTCCGCTGCTCCGCCCGGATTGGGGTGGCGTGGTACTGTCATTTTCTCACTACTAGCACATTAACATAAAACATTTTTTCATAAGAGAAAAAGTCACAGATAAGCAATTGATTGTGCAGCAGATATCTACAGAAAATCAAATTGCTGATATGATGACAGAACCATTATTTAAGCCAAGATTATTGACTCTGTGCGATAAGATAGGACTTGTATAACTCTTAACATTTTTTAATTATTATTATTTTCTTTAACAAGGGAAAGTGTTGAAGATTCGTTCATTGAATCATTCATTTATGTTAAAAGAAAATTGTTTTTTTTTGGTTTTTCTGTGTGGCAACAGTTCTTGCCTGTAGCAAGTAAGTTGTTGACTTTTTCACTTCGTAGTTAGCATGCCGAATTAAATATGTAATCTAGGTAAATAAATTGTTCCTAATTAAACTTAATATACAGTATGTTTTTACTATCCATAAACCAAAAGAATTAATAAAATAAACGCATTTCGCATTTTACAGTCCATTTGTCTCTTTACTAACGCAACCTCCGCACCCCAGCGTACCGATACTTTAAATCTTTACTGACTTTGATACTTAAAAAGGAACTCTAATAGCTTTTTATATCAATTGTGCATTCTTATTTCTAATTAATTAATGGAAGTATTTCATTCATTTATAAATATTTATTTAAACCAGAAATATGAAAGGAACATCATGTTGAAATATTGCTATTTATTCAAAATTTAACTCTTGGCATAGTATTTGTACTTTTGAGAAGACATTGCTTTTTACGTAGGCTCATTTTGTGATAATTTTTTCGTGAAACTTTTTACAGCCTCTAAAAAAAGTATTCGTGTGCAAGAAAAATTTCGTACGTCAGTTTCATATTTAAAGCATGATTCTTCATGAAAAGTGATTAATCATGAACAAAACTGAAAAGGGAAATTTGGCTCATAGTTGAATATTTTATTGAATGTCTGTACACGCTCTTCACACACAATGACAACAACGTTTTCAGAGATCGAATTTCATTGTTTCTCTGAGTAGAAGGCGCTTTTAGTTGGTTTATCTTTCTTATTTCTTCAGTTTTTTCTGCAAGAAATAAACTAAACGGAAATTTTCAGGGGGAAAAAAGTATAAATCTTTAAATTTGGGGACAAAGTATTTTTGAGGACAAAATGAAAAAAAGATCTATATCAGGGGACTGTACTCGAATTTCGAGGACGTATGGTCACCTTACACTAAACATAGGCATTCCAGTTTTCTTACGAAAATTCGTGCAACGAGTTTGTCGTTTACGAATGCAGCCACAGTTTACAAGTTTTCACTGCTTTCCGAAAATCGTCTGCCAAATTTTCATTGGCTACAATCAATAGGAAGTGACGAACTGTATGGAATTTGCTCCGCCTTCCGCACGCAGTGGTCTGTCTCGAACGTTCGTTTGAAAACCTTCCAGAATACCAATTTTTCGAACGTTCGTTAACTAGGATGCGGCACGGATAAATTTTGGATGACGTCACAAATCCGAAAGTTCGCTTAAACGCATGTGGCAGACTAGACCCCAGGCCTCAATGATTAACTCACTTTTAGCGGTGGCAACTCATGCGCAGGCCCATTGTTGCTTAGCGACGGCCCCGGATTCACTCACTTGGGGCCCGTTCGAGAATTCACCGGTTGGTTATGCACCGGTGCTACCGATTGCGGTCATTCTTTGGTTAAGTGACGTCACGGTTGTCAACCGGTTTCGGTCATCCTCACCACATCCAATTCCAAGCCAAGAAAACAGAAATAAACATTGGCAACACTACGCTAATAACGGAATAACCCACCTCGCTAGCAGGGTCATTCTGGTTGCGCTCTGGTCACGCTGAGCAGACAACCGCTACATGACCGAAACGTTTTCGAACGCGGTTAATTCCAGAGCTCCGCCCAACGCTTCGCCTTTTCGAACGCTCTGGTCGTGCACCGGTGTTACCGGTGCACAACTGATGAATTCTCGAACGCGCCCTTGTTCATTCATTAGTAGAGATGGGCGGTTCGACTCATTTTACTGATTCGAATCTCGACTCACTCACTACTTCGATGATTCGAATCAGTGATTCGAATCTTGAATCAATAAAACAACTAAAGAAATTTTCCCTCTCTCTGCACCGAAAGCCGTACTATTTAAACACCACCCATTCATCGGGTTTCTTCTCCGCTGAGTTCTCGGGCAGTTAGCATCTCTCTCTCCTTGCTCCAGTAAAACTAGTGTTTAAACTGCCCGAAATGAAAATACAGGGGAGCTTCGTATGACCCCCTGGGCCTGTAAGATTAAAAGGTTAAGTTTGGTGTCAAAGTATTCGAAATTTTATGTATCGATGTAAGTTCCTAAGGGGGGGTCGAGAATCAATAAAAACGCGCTCCGATGGATAGTTTCCGAGATATACGTTAATTAATTATGGTAATTAGACTAATTAACCATGATTGAGGCTTAAAAGGACTGCAAACATGTAGAAATTGGCTCTGGGATGGTTTCCAGACTGTGGAGTTGCCGCCGGAGGAGGCTAGTGTTTAAAATGCCAAAATTGAAAATATAGGGGAGCTTCGTATGACCCCCTGGGCCTGTAAGATTAAAAGGTTAAGTTTGGTGTCAAAGTATTCGAAATTTTATGTATCGATGGCGGTGTACGCCTAGGGGGGGTCGAGAATCAATAAAAACGCGCTCCGATGGATAGTTTCCGAGATATACGTTAATTAATTATGGTAATTAGACTAATTAACCATGATTGAGGCTTAAAAGGACTGCAAACATGTAGAAATTGGCTCTGGGATGGTTTCCAGACTTTGGAGATGCCGTCGGAGGAGGCTAGTGTTTAAAATGCCCAAATTGAAAATATAGGGGAGCTTCGTATGACCCCCTGGGCCTGTAAGATTAAAAGGTTAAGTTTGGTGTCAAAGCATTCGAAATTTTAAGTATCGGTGGGGTGTTGAGTCTAGGGGGGCTCGAGAATCAATAAAAACGCGCTCCGGTGGATAGGTTCCGAGATATACGTTAATTAATTATGGTAATTAGACTAATAAACCATGGAGCTGTTTTTTCTGCGATGAGAGAAGAAGAAGCTTTCCGAGAGAAAGCAGTAGCAAAAGCATCACAAGCTGGTATTGATCTCAGGATTTTCTTATCGCCGGCCTCAGAGGCGTAGCTAAGGGGGGGGGTTAGGGGGGGTCATAACCCCCCATGAGGAATTTTTTGCCATACAAAATGTATATTCTTCACTACGTTATCATACACACGTATATATATATATCAGTTGCAGTAGTCATAACCCTCCCCCCCATAAAAAATTTCTGGCTACGCCCCTGGCCGGCCTGTATTTTTGCCCTTTACCGAATTCGAGATTTCACTGAAATGAAAATGGGAATATCGGATATTTGATGTTGAAATAAAACCGATATGTCGATTTTTGGCCCAGTCCTACTGAGGGGCTGCTGCCCCCCCCCCCAAAAAAAATGGGACCCTTTACTTAGCTTACAATTGAACTTTATCTTTAAATTTGATACCCAGCCCACCCCGAAATAAAATCCTGGCTACGCCACTGTCAATAACACTAACTACGCCACTGCTTTAGACCCTATTTTGTATTTCTCTGAATTACGAAAGAAAATAAAATCATTCCCCTTAAACGAAAAACAAGGTAAAAAAAAAAAAAAAACGAAATCTGCTGCAATAAAGCGAAATGTTATTTTGCTTACTACAAAGTCCTTTTGTGAGAGCGCTTAATACCGCCCCTGTATCCTTCATTAAAAGTGACAAGCACAATCCTAACTTTATTTCATTCTATTTCCCTTCACATGAAAATCCGCCACCTTGTAAACTTAACGTTCCGTTTTTTTTTTTTTTTTTTTTTTTTTTTTTTTTTTTTTTTTTTTTTTTTTTTTTTTTGAGGGTGGGGGCAGGGGGACATATATTGAAGTTAAAAGTAGAAAAGGGATGTTTCATTAAATTTTAAACAAATATTAAATCAGTCAGACAAGTTGGAAGGAGGGATTTTCTTAATTTTTTTTTCGGGGGGGAGATTGACCCCTCTTGCTCTTAGGAAGTAACGCCTATGCCCCCCGCCAAAAGCAAACGATGTTCGACCCACTCCACATTCACAGACAGATAAAACTTTAAATCCAACCACCAACCAAGAAATGAAACACCAAAGATTCGAAAAAAAAACTTCAATTAAATGAAACATCCTTTCAACTCTTTTCGACTCTGAGTCGATAGAATATTCGAAAAAACCCCTCCAATTAAATGAAACATCCTTTCAACTCTTTTCGGCTCCTTTCGACTCTGAGTCGATAGAAGATTCGAAAAACTAACGAATCTCAACGATAGTATACAATCACCGAAACAGAGCGAAACACTGAATCAGTAAAGATTCGTTGCTGCACCAACTCAGTGACCAACTCACCCACACCCACTCATTTACTGTTTCAAATCATCTATCGACTCAGTCGTAAAGAGTCGAAAAGAGTTGAAAGAGTAAGGGAAAATCTCTGGGAACGGCAAAGGGAATATAAGTTTTTCTTCCCTTCGCACTTGGAATGTATTTCCCTTGAGGGCTTGAGATTCGAATCAGTAGAGAGTGAGTGTAAAGACTGAGCCACTCAGTACCAAGATTCGAATCACTGATTCGACTCATCGAATCATTGGCCATCTCTATTCACTAGCACTGTTATCTCTGATCTCTGATCAGTGGCGTGTTGTGGTGTTTGCATTTGCTTTTATAATTGTTCCGTTTTGGACTTTTTTTTGTTTATCTATTTTTTATTTAATATGAACAGTCTTAAATTTTATAATTCGCCATTATTATAATATATGAGGAATTTTCTTATAAAATGGCACCGTTGAATTCGGTGGTTTTGTCTTTCAATTGAACGTCATCTGTCAAGGAAATTTTAAGATGGATACCATCTGCTCCATCCGTAACATTATGTGGTAAGTCACGACGTTTTAATATGTTGTTGATTTAATGCTGCTCATCAGGGTGTTGTTTACCTTCGATGATTTAAGTTCGCTAGCGAAGCGAACTTTTTTGGGTGTCGCGAATTTCAAATTGCTTTAGAAACTCAATAAGATAAGGTTATCTAATATTCTCTGTTGCAAAAGAGGTTAATTCCTAGTTTATGGTGCTTCTTGGCGATTTTCCAAAAATTGCCAATTTGGCGCGTTTTCCCGTCTTGTCTCTGGGAGCCAAGATGCTCCCAAAGACACTACGGGAGAACGCACCCAAACTAGCGATAAATACACAAAATAAGCAAATTAAAAAGCATAAATATTGAAGTTTTAAACAACAAAAATTATTGTACTTACATAACTTGTTGAACAACTGATTTTTTATTTTATTTAAATAATCATATTCGTCGTCTCATAAGTCATAGTGGCTTTTTTTTTAAATTTTTATGTTTGTGGATACTATTTTAGAAGAGATTTTCTGTAATCTAAAACGAATTTTAAAATCTAAACACTAAACCATAAACCTAAAATCAAAACACTAATCATAAACCATTCAAGTAAAGCAATTTTCTGAAATCTAAAACCGATTTTCTGAACTCTAAAATTTTCTTTTAGCTGCAATCAGTCGTTATCTCGTAATCCATTCAAGAAAGAGATTTTTTGAAATCTAAAATGAATTTTCTAAAATCTAATGCTAAAATTTTTCGTTTAGCCACAACCATACACCACGCAATTTAGCAAAGCACGCTTACCTTCTCTCAAAAAGCATATAATCCACAGTGAAAATCCACAAACACAATTAACGGAAAAGAATTAGTTTATCCAAAAAAACGGATCCGAAAAATACGAGGAACCGAAAACGTCTGTCGTTAACCCCTCGGAGTTTCCATAAGAAATGGCTTTTGGAATTCAAACCAACCGCCGCGCATGCGCTCCGTTAACACAACGTATCAAAACGTTCTCGAACCAAAACTAAAATATACCGTATATGATTCTGCTCCCATACAAACACAGCTGCGCATGCGTTAAATCGAAGAAACGAAACGATGTAACTCATGTAAAGCAATACTAACAACATTGACTAAAACATCTCACAAGTGCTTAGATTCGGTTAAGTAAAATTTAATTATTTTTTATGTGAGGGGGGGGGATGTGCCCCCCCTCAACCCCCTTCTCTTTTTAGTAGAATAAATTTAATAATGTAAACAAATAAGAGTCCCATCAGAGGCAAAAATGCGCACTACAGAAACAAAATGGCGGATTTCCACATGGTTGCCAGAACGCAAACTAAAGTCGCCAAGGTTGCCAGAATATACCTGTTATCGCCTCCTTGGCGAAGAAGCACCATAAACTAGGAATCAGCCGCAAAAGATTATGGAACAAGTTCAAAATTTTTCTCTTATTCCGATTAGCTGGGAATAACCCCTTCCTATGATAGTTTGTATCCAAATAAAATTAACAGCATTTTTTTATACTGCAATCAAAGTTTTTTTTTTAACCAGTTGACTGCTATTTTTTTTTTTCTTGTATGCCTTTAACGCTGTGTAATATTTATTATTGAATAGATGAGAAAATGAATCACTAATTCCGAAATAAGCATCTTTGCTGTACCTGCATAGTTTGAAAATTGAAAAAAATTTATGATATATAGGGTCAGGTGGGGTAAAATGACCATAAAGTTAGCTATTTTCAACTTTACAAAGCTACACATCTAAAATGATATAACATATTTAAAATTTTTTGACAAATATTTTACATTGGACTATCTGACAGTAACTACAAATTTTTTGTTTTTTTCTTTTACAAACATAAAAACTGTTTGATCTTTAATTCTTTTTGGCTATTCGGTATTCAGCTGTTTTGCCAAATATTTAGTTGGCCAAATTTTTGCTAAGCCGAATACTGAACAGGTATTCTGCCAAATTCTGCTACATATTCAGCTGAATAATTTCAGAAAAAAGTATTTTTAACTGGTATTTTTAAATATATTTACAAATAATGTTGCTTAGTTATACTTCAGTATGTTAATTTCATATTATAAAATACCCTAAGTCATTGAATTTTAAGCTGAATGAAAAATAATCTAATGTATTTAATAATATTACAGAAATGCAGACTTTTCTACTTGGTGACACTACTTGACTCTGTTTTCTACTTTTCTTTATGGGGTGGGGGTTGGAGGAATCTTCAAATCCTCAATTACAAATATAATTTTGAAAAGCTGCTAAATATGTTTTGCTCAGAGGCTGAAAAACACAAAGCATGATTAAGAATAATTACCAGATTAATTACATTTAGTATAGCATATTTATTAAATTATTAACTTTGCAAATTATAAGTATGCTTCTATTAGTGTTTAGCTTTGTAAAAGGTATTTCTTCATGCTCAAGATTTTTTTAGTTTTACAGATAATACACTGTTGTGTGTTTCTAAGTACTTACAAATAATATAAAATGAATTTTAATTAATCTTTATTTAGTAATTAATTACAAATTTGAAAAATGAAATTTTAATAAAATTAATATTCGGTATTCGGCCTAAGCAATATTCCAAATATTTAGTATTCAGCCTGAGCTATTGGCCGAATATTCAGTATTTGGCTATTCGACCAAAATACTATTTGCTACATCTCTACGAACAACTGCAGAAGGGACTTACGGAACCAGAATTTAGCATGCACGGTATCTTCAGTAGTAGCCAGATGGTTGGTTTTTTTTTTTTTTTTTTTTTTTGTGGTGAGCTTGGGATGGGAGACATCATATGGGAAGCAGTTTGAATCATGTGGATTCTTGCGAAATGAAGTTTTTTTTTTTTTTTTTTTTTCTTAATGAGTTTGCTGTATACTGATATAAATTTGATATCTTGTTCTTTAGCCCTATGTTCATTTAACCTTTATCATGGTGATGGGAAAAACAATACATTAAAGAATCAAATGATGTCACCAATAGATGAAAGCCATTTTCAAGGGTAGGAACTAACATTTTACTTTTAGCTTGTAGTAAAATCTGGCTGCTGCTTTCATTGTTACTTTTCCCATGTAATGGCTATCGTAGTTTGTATCATGTAGTGTGACTGCCTTTCCGTCTCAACACAATGTATAGCGATGACATCCTAAGTTTTACCATTTTATTAAATATATGCTTCTGGGGATAATACCTTAAGCGGGTGTCGGTTGGGTTGGCGACTTGTTTTTCGCACCTAACAAAATATAAACATACGTAGACACATAAGGAAAAAAATAAACCCAAAACTGCAATATACTTATCTAAACACATTAAAACATTAGTAGACATATTCCAAATGCAATTATAATCAAAATGTACATAAACAAAGCTCTGGGCACATTAAAAAATAAATAAACCATAACCTTCAAAATATGCAAAATGCTAAAATATGTTTCTGCACATAATTATACAGCAAAATTTCCCTTAAAACATTAAAATAACAGTTTTAAATTTATAGAAAAACACTCAAATAAACTGACTACCTCACACCCCCCCCCATACACACACATACAACTCCCCACAAACAACTCAAAAATACTTATAATTGAATCGTATTTAACCTGAATAGTGCATGTAATTTCAAGAAAAATATACTGCAAATATTTTCATAAAATGTTAAAAACACTCTTTATAAATAACAGAAAACCACTATAATAAACCAACCACTTCCTCCCCCATGTGATTTTTTAAATTTAATACCTTCAAAACACACAATATTTACACTATTAATCAGAATAGAATCAAATCTGATCACAAACATTTCAAAAATCCTTACATATTTATTCATATTAAACCTAAAAATTGTACGGGAATTCTGTAAATCAGGAACAAACCCATATAACAAAAAAAATAACAATCCCTCTTAAAACCTTAAAAAATTTTATTTTTTCATCCCAATTCACAAAAAATAACATAACATACTAAAAACCTTACATAATTATGAAAACATAAGACCATAAATATTCTCAACTATACACCGGCGTACCGTAAAGCAAGGAATAAAAATTTAAATAAATAAAAGCACCACATACCTTAAATTTTATTCATGAACAACGTGCGTTCATCACAAAATAATTCCATCAAAAGCATTCAAATAAGCATAACAACTGTACCTCAGCACAGGCTTGATACATATTCTTTACAACTCGCAACAAACATTTTCAAATTTTTGTCGAAATTCACTTGATAAAGAAATAAGAAATAACTCAGTGTATAAAGGAAGCGATTTCATTACAGCTCTACACAAATTATCTACATTTAATATAAAACCAAACAAAAATTCCACTTTTCAAAAATAACCATTATAAAATACAAAACTTTAGCAGACAACACGACTTCCATTCCTGGCGAATTCAAGTTCAGTTATTTTGCCAGTTAAAACTCCTTGAAATTCCTTCAACCAATCACATAATTCCTTCAAACAGCATAGTTTCTCATGACATCATAAGACAATACAACTCTACCGGAAGGGTTGCCGAATAGCTAATCTCAATTGGCAATGCTGCCAGGACTGTTTACTATGTATAGTAAGCTTTGGCGACGCATCTCCCTTGGCGTTGGACACCCGCTTACAGTATTATCCCCGTCCAGAGCTAGTGCTTTGTTTATGTGAATTTTGTTCGTAATTGCATTTGAAATATGTCTAAAAATGTTTTTATGTGTATTGTAGTTTTGGGTTCATTTTGTTATTTATGTGTCAACGTATGTTTATGTTTTGATTGGTGCGAAATAAAAGTCACCAAGGTTAGACGTTGGCGACAAAAAAAAAGTTGCCAACTCAACCGACACCCACTTACGGTATTATTCCCCTGTCGGCCATAAAATTGAAAAGGTACCTTACCTGGGGCCAATGTGAGTGTTTTGGTTTTGAAAAAACTTTAAAGTGCTTTAAAAACAAAAACAATAAAAACCTCCCCTCTTTTTGGGTTTTATTAAACATTATCAAAATTTTTCCTTTCTTTTATTTAAATCATTTGTTATTTGACATTAAATATATAAAATATTACCAGCATAATTTAGTGCATTATATTAGGTAAATACATATACAGTAGGCACCCCCCCCCCCACACACACACACACAACTTTTTTTCTGGATACTTCTTAACTTTTTACAGGTCAATGTTCCCAATTGGAAACATAAAAGAAAAAAAAATATTGAAAAATTAAATTTTATTGACTTGAAAAACTGAGCAGATATAAGTTAAAAGGTGACTTGATTTTTTGAAATAGAAGTTGCATTTCTATCATTAGTGGGAAACTGAACAAAAAAATCATAGAAACAGCCATTTTCTTAAATTTTTATAGAGCTTCTTGATATACACCCCACTCCCCTTCAAACTTAGTTCATATCTTCACATAAATTTAAAATTAAATCTTTCATTCATTTTTAATATTTTACTGATTATTCAAACTGCCAACCAATATATTCCATTTTGAAACCAATATAAAGTTTGTCAGAAGTCATTAGTTTACCGGGGTTTCTTTCGAAACTTAGCGTAGATATGGTTTAGGACCCCTTAGAAAGAGCCCCCCATGAAGGACACCTACCCCTCAACCTAGAGCCCATGTGTAGCTAATTGGCCATAAACCCGCAACAACATCATACTCGAGTCGTTTTCATAGTCTTAAAAAAAGTCTCATTTTAAGGTCAATTTATACATATGCATGTATATATGTGTGTGTTTGCGTACACCCATATTCATTATGCTCTTTTTCAAAAATTTTCCTACGCCTCCAGGTTCCTGAGGTCATTATTGTTAGAAATTACTTCAAGGCAGATATATTTTGATAAATCAGAAAGACGTAAAGCAACTCACAGAATGAACATTCACATTCTTTATTGCCAATTTTCTGTTTAGGCTGCTTACAAACTTGATCAACAGTCATTTCATCTTCAAATGTAACAAAACAGAACTGTCTCCTTTGGTTTTTCACCTTGTCAAAAGGAAGTTCAACACTTTCAACCTTTCCATAATGTTCAAAGTAATTACGAATATCAGCCTCCGTCATGTCTGATTAAATTCCACCAACAAAAATTTTCTTGATGCCAGGTCTAACTTTGGCTCGCTTGGCTTCAATTTGTTTACCTTTGATTGTGTGAGGACCATTATGCAAAACAGAATCCACAGAATCTCTACTGCCAAATGCAACAAATGCAAAACCTCGAGATCGTCCACTAGTTGGATCTGTTTTGATATTAACTTCTGTCACCTCACCAAATTTAGAAAAATATTCCTTAAGATCCTTTTGATTGGTATCTCTACTTATTCCACCAATAAAAAGTTTTTTATCTTCTTCGGAAGAAGATTTTGTAGTAGATGCGGTATCTCCACCCGCACCACCTTGGTCTTCCATGTCGTCATTAGATTGTCCTTGTTGTCCATCATTAAAATCAGTCCCATAGTCGTGTCCCCAACCACCAGCTGGGCCTCCTCTGCCTCTTCCTCGAGCACCCATAGCACCACCCCTGACTAACCTAGGATCAGGCTTTGTAGTTGCTTTTTTTACATCACGAGGGCAACTTCTCTGTCTGCCAGTCCATGTCTGCAAGACGATACCTTTCGATGAAGGTCCATCAATCAACTTAGATAAGAGCTGATACTTTCTCCTGGTTTTAAAGTTACATTAAAAAATTCCTTTAAAAGCTGTAGAGAATGCAAAAGTCCAAATTTTGTATGAATTTCCTTTAAAATATTCCATGCTTCTTTTGCTCTTTCACAGTCAGCAATGTCATCTAAAAACTGGTCTTCTACTACTAAGAACAAGAACGTTAATGCTTTCTCGTTAGTTTTCTTTTCTTCAGGCTTTAATTCAGCATCGTAACCTGGATCAATCGCTTCCCAGCAGTTTTTTTGAACTAAAACAGCTCGTGCTCAGATTTTACAAGCATTGTAATTATCTGCATCAAGTTTTTGAATCTTGATTTCTTCCATCGCGGCACTTTCGATGAGTTAGGCTTAGCTTCGCCGGCGCTGTGAATGTTACTTTTCTCTTTCGGAACGGATCAAAATTTCTTCTTCAGTTCTGCCAAATAAACTTCTTTAGAGCATATTCGTGCTGATAACGTGTCAAGTAAAAATTTCTGTCAATAAACAATGTAACTGTTCTGTGAATGTTCATTCTTTGAGTTGCTTTACGTCTTTCTGATTTATCAAAATATATCTGCCTTGAAGTAATTTCTAACAATTATGCCGCCGCTGCAAATTTTCATGCACCACAGACCTCTACTTAAAACCCATACAACAGAGATCCCTATAACACAGAACGTATCTACTGTGTTATAGGGGGCTCTACTGTATATGTATACCAGTTTAATTTTATATAATTATTCTGCCAACTTCAACATAAAGACCAATAACCTTTTTAAAAATAATAATACTGTGTGCTAATTCTATCTGCAATATTAGTTTTGAAATGAAGAGGTGATCTTCAGTAGTAGTGAGAGCAGGCAGGGATAACTTAGTAATTTATCTATTTAATAAATAAGTTTTCAATTATGAATAAAATATGTAATTATCAGTATAGTGTCAAAATCCGTTCCCAGATAAAAGAAAAATTGGATGTTTCTTACAACTTACGAACATACAACTTACAACTTACAAACAGCATCTGAAGAATGAATTCAGGTTCAGGAACCCATCCTGTATTGTATTAGTTGCTGCATTACTTTAGTACTGAGAAATATAAAACTAATTCATTATATATTATTTATGTGGAATTTAATGTCAGACATATTAATTCTAGATTTTTTAAAGTAAAAAGAAATATATATTTAAAGCAAAAATGAATAACTATAAATAAAATTATTAAATAAATAGTAGTTCTGTAGTTGGTTGGCCTGCAAAAAGTTTACTAACTTTTATTCTAACTAGAAAATATAAGTGACTTAAAAAATATAAAGGGAAAAAAATCGTAATTTAAAAAGTAATAAAAAACAATAATAAAATTTAAAAAGTAATAAAATTTAAAAAGTAATAAAAAACAATGTTAGCATAAAATTTTGTTATTTTAATTAAATAATTATTTTACATTTATACTGTGTAGAAGTGTTAGGAGCAGGGACGTAGCCAAGGGGGTGGTTATGGGGGTCATAACCCCTCCCATGAGGAATTTTTTGCCCTACAAAATGTATATTCTTCACTCCCTTATCACGCACATGTATGCATATAAGTGAGTTGTAGTAGTCGTACCCCCCCCCCCCCATGAAAAATTTCTGGCTACGCCCCTGGTTAGGAGATATAAATTCTGGGCCCCAAAGGCAGGGTTACTGATAAGAATTTTTTTTTTGGGGGGGAGGGGGGGGCGGGAGTTCACATTGTGCTTTTTTAGTACTAAAAGCTAAAATAATACAAATGAGTTCAGTATGCTATAAAAATGTTCACTACACTGACAGGGAAACCCCCACCCTGTATATGAGTTCATATGTACAGAATTATGAATTTTATTCTTAAAATTTTTATAATTTATATTAATTTTTTTCAGTTTTGATAAAATTTTCCTGAAAACATATTTAAAGACCTTTTTCTACATTAAGCCCCTTTTAAAATTTACCTAATTGGGGTGCACGAAGGCCAGTCAGGGCTTAATTTGCATGGGTGCTCAGCTCCTATACTTCTTTTCTTTCAGAGAATTTTGGATTAAATTAAAAATTTTTTAACAGCCTTCCTAACAGTTTCTATTGATATATATTTTATTACATTAGATTTAACAGCGGTAAAACAAAAGCTTACTTAATTTTATAATATAAATTCAACAAATTAATGTAAATTAAATTAAATATAAATTAAATTTTTATGATATAAATTAAAAATTAGGTAATTAATGCTAAAATGTAAAATAAAACAAATTAGGGCTCCTGCACTTAATTTGTTAGAAATAAAGCCATGGGCCAGTATCTTCATGTAACTGTCAAAAATAGAAAGAACGCAAATGGGTTTTATGTAGGTTTTTTTTTTTTTTTTTTTTTTTTTACTCTGCGTTATTTCAATTGCTCTTCAATTATCGCTTGATTTCCCGCTTTTATGAATAAAGTTGCATGTGGGAAAAAACCTGATGCGGACATATATACCCACAGATGTCTTTAAAATTCCCATCTAAGAAAGCTGGCATCAGCATTACGGAAGTAGAGACATGATTGCAGGGACGTGCCAACGTCTTGGAAAGTGGGGAGGTGAACGATTTTTTCCCGATATTGGGAGGGGGCAGTCATTTCACCAGCCCCTCCCCCCCCTTCTATAGCTCAATTACAATAATCATTTTCTTCAGGGACAGGGCAGCTATTTTGCCCTCCCCCCTCCCCGAAAAAAGTATTCGAGTGTAAGCCAAATTTTCTGTATCAGTTTCATGTGAACTAATTAATTTACCGATTTTTTTTTTTTTTTTTGTATCTCAATTGTTTGCTTAAAATAACAGTTCTCTTCGTGCGGAAGGGGATGGGTGGTGGCAGCTATTTCGCCCCCCCCCCTTCCATTTGAGTTAGTAAAATTTTCGTTTATGCCTCCTTAGTTTGTTTAAATAACCGTTTTCTTGAGGGGAAGGGCTGGAAAAATTGCTTCCCCCCATCCTGAAGAAAACTATTGTAAAAAAACTATTGAGGGGGACTAAAATACAGAGGGGGCGAATTATATAGTTTGCCCCTTCTACTCATTTACTGAGGGGGCGATAAACCCCCCTGTTGGCACGTGCCTGCATGATTGCAAGATTCGAACTGTTTTCGAGGATTTGGCTATATTGAGATTATTTGTACGAAGTACAGAAATGTTTTAAGCGTTTGAAGAAGAAAATAAAAACTTACTTGTTATTTTAATTTGAGGTGTGCAACATAACTTTTGGCTATATTATTTGAGATTATTTATACGAAGTACAGATTTATATGAAATATTTATATGAAGTACAGAAATTTTTTAAGCATTTGAAGAAGAAAATAAAAACTTATTTGTTTATTTTAATTTAGGTGTGCAAGATAACTTTTGGCTATATTATTTGAGATTATTTATACGAAGTACAGATAAATTTTTTATGGTTTGTAGAATAAAATAAAAACTTGCTTGTCTATTTTAATCTGAGGTGTGCAGGATAACCTTTTACGTGTATTCATGGAAACTGGAATGAACGATATAGGTATCTTTGTATGATCGAAAAAAAAAATTATAAGTGTTATTATATCTGTTTCTTTTCAATAGATTTTATATGTATCTTATAATAAATTTATTTGAAATTTAAAAATATGCGGCTGTTATGAAGTAATTACCAGCACATAGCAAGCAAATAAAGTTATTAAATCATTCCATTTAATTACTGCCTATCCAATGTCATTTGTGGCTCTCTTATGACAAACTGTAAATGATGAGTACTAAAACAACCCAATGTTATAAGAATATTAAGATTTATTTAATTTTAGGTTAAATAAGCTGAATCCAATTTGGACAAGAATATAATCTGGATGCACACCCAGTGGCAGAAAGTTTTGTAGCTGTCTGCGACAAGCTTTTAAAATTTCATAATCTGTCTGCAAAATTTTGCGTGTAATTTTAGTGGATAATTCATATATAAAATCAACCATTTTTAACCTTTGTTGTTCCTAAATAATGTGGACTCCAGAAAAAAAAATGTTAAGCCAGAATTAATTAAGGAAAAATTTTTTTAAAGGGCACTTTCCAGTCCCACGAGAAAGTACAGGTAGACAACATAATATAGAAACTGGTTTAAAACAACTAGGACTATGATAACAAGTTATCTCGCATCCATTTTCAGGCTGCCTATGGAGGGAGTTTATCCTATTCGATACGCAAATGTGGGACAGTTTTTCCTGAAAGGCCATCATTTTGTTCTAAGGAGTTTACCTCGTACTTCAAGGGACATAAAATAGATCTAATAAACTTTCAAGTTGTGAGTTGCCCTCTTTTCAGATGGAAAATAGATTAATGCGGTATAGTATAAAAATATATACAGAAAGGAGCAGAGAAAAAAAAATTGAAATACCTAAAAATTCCGAATAATATATATTCTCTCAGAAAAAAGAGATAAATAAAAAAATTCTAGGAATCGATAAAAAATTCAAATTATCCAAGTTTCATGGAAGAATAGTACGCACGTTTCGGGTGGTACAAAGGGTCCACCCTTTGCAGGAGCGTGATGAAGGAGGATACATCCCCCCCCTCCCTGCCTATGGCTATGCCCCTGCAGGCGACTACTTTCGGTACGATGCAGTGTATTGCCGGTGCTGGGCATAAAGGCAGAATGGCACTGGTAAGGTACTCTGCCAGCAGGTGTGTGTTTGTTGGGCTTTTGATGAAAGTGTACAGGGAGTGTGATGACAAAAGATTTGCTCTGTGGTGTTGTCTCATTTCATTTCTGTAGAAAACAGACCCAATATTCAATTACATCCACTCTTGTATACACTAACTTCTTTCTTCAGAATTCATAGTAAGTGTCTGTGCAGAATATAAACAAAAGTAGTGCATGCAAATTGCTTTTAGTAAGGGGGGGCTTGTGGGCCAATAAAAGAGGCATCACAGGCGAGTTTTGGACTGGAGGATACAGGTTATGCATCATGCTGTATGTTATTTTTTTAAGTCACCTACTGTCTGAGTTGATTTCAGAAGTGTAAAGTTATCCTTTTTGTCACAAAATTACAAAAAATTTTAGATTTGTAAAATAATTTATTTTCCTTGTAACTATTTTTCATTAATTTTATTTCATTTATTTTCTTCCAGATTTCCTCATAGATTCCCTCCAGATATCTTCATACATTTTGTATTAAGAAAGAAAACCTTACATTGTGAAGACCTAGAGTTAAAAAAAAATGTGATATTTAAAAAATAAATACATTAACAATAAGAAAATTTCCATTTAGTCTGGAAGCATAAATCGCTGAACATTTCTCAGGTGTTCTTGCTGATGAACTGATATGATGAATTAAATACCTGCCTTCTGTTTAAAGAAACATTATTGAAGTGTGCTTGTTTTCACATATACTGAGAAAAGAATTGTGAAAGAATATTGTTTTACTACTTACCTGTTTTATTTTCTTTCTGCAAATCATTTTTATTACTTGTCCCATGGATCTAAAAACTTGGGATACTGGCTTTTCCCAATCAACATTCTCTCAACTTCAGCATTCAAACATTGGTGATTATCCCGGGGAGAGAATTTCAGGGTGCACTGGATGTAGAGGTCTGCGCCGCACGGAAATTCGCGGCGGCGGCGTAACGACCTCAGAAACCCGGCGGCGCACCGCGGCGTGGAAAATTTTTTGAAAAAGAGCATAATGAAAATAGGCATATGCATACAAACACACGCCTATGTAAATAGGTATACATAGGCGCCTCTGTAAATAGGTATACATAGGTGTGTACCTATTAGAGATGAGACGGGCTCAGCCCGAACCGGGCTCGGGCCCTGTAATTCACGACTGCGTGCGGGCTCGGGCTCATGAAAAATGTCTCCTTTGTTGAGCATAGTCCTTGAAACGGATTTTAAAAAGCGATTCATCGGGAAAATAAACGTACTGATGGGGTGCTAGGACTTGCAACAAAATAATGGGTGGGTAAAAGGCTAGCTTTTTTACATAATTTACTAAATGGTAAGTTGTGCTATTTCATTTGCGTATATGTGTTAAAATGCTGTTAATTCAAAATTTTGGCCTCATTCTTTACTGGTCTATCTTAGTTAAATCTATATATTCACATCGTATCATAAAATATTTTTTTAAAGTAATTTTGTTCCTATCAACTAAATTCTTGTGCAATAGTATATTCTTATGCAATTCTATGCAAATATTCAAATTTCTTATGCAAAGTCTCTTTTCTGGACGTGTTTTAAATATAACATTTTTTTTATGTCACTATTCAAGATTTATAACTTGGTTTTTTGTGTATCTAATATATCTAAGTACATACGAATGTTTAACACTGATGTGAGTACTCAACGGAATTTTTAATAAAAATTGAAGCATTATTGTTATTTGATAAACATGGGAATAAAGAATTAGAAAGTGCATTAAGAGTTTGTAACTATATATTTGTCTTTAATTTGCACAAACGGCAAAATTTATCGTATTGTATCAATGAAGTAACTGAATTTTATTTATCTTCAGTTGAAATTGCGGGCTCGGGCTCCGACTTAAATAATATTGCTCGGGCTCGGGCGGACTCGGATTAAAAGTTCTCGGGCTCGGGCTTCAAAAAATGAGCCCGAACTCATCTCTAGTACCTATGTATAAATTAACATTAAAGGATTTTTTAAGATTATGAAAACTAGTCTTGAGTATGATTTTCTGTTGTGGGATTACGGCCAATTAGCTGCATGTGGGCTCTAGGCCGAGGTGTGGAGTGCTCTCCGTGGGGTCTTTCAAATGGATCCTAACAAGCATTTCGGAGGAAAAGACGGAAAACTCCGAACTCTTGGCTCGGCTATTGGTGAGGCTCCAGAGTATGAGCTTGCCGTTTCGGTGCACTTTTAAAACATTTCTACTGAAAAACTGAAACAATAGATTTTATCAATATCCGATAAGTTTATATTGCTCTTATAGCACATTCACGAAACATTTAGCTGTCAGTGTACAATTGATCCATTTGCTTTTAAACGGTTTTTTTCTCCACAACCTTCTCATCAATCATTCCAAACCTATAATGTTCTTTTGCGGTATGAAGTAATGTTTAAGCAGTTTTTAAAGCTATCAACGTACGCCATTTACTCAAAAAATTTAAATTGTATCTTTACAAGTTACTAGTGTTAACCTTTTACAGACCGAATTCAGATCCAGCCGTATTTTGAATTCGTTTCATAACGAGTTAATTAAAGGATATTAGTCATTTAAACGGGGAAAAATTGTATACAATTTTCCCTGTGTTCGCAATTGTGAAAATTGGTCATTTCTGGCTAATGACTTCTGACAAACTCTTACATTGGTTTCAAAAACGGAATATAGCATAGCTGCCAACCGTTCTGTTTTTATCGGAACATTTCCCACCACCAGGGATAGAATCTTGTGATTTTTTTCGGTTTCCATTGGGCAATCACTGAAATGATTTTGGTTGCCTGCAAATGAAGTTTCTTGCCCATAAAATTTTCGCTACACAAAATTTTTTTAAGAACATGCGGCCGTTACCATGAAAATAAATTGACAAACGTTTATTCATAAAATTGCCATTACTATTCGGAAGTGAGAATGGAAATAGAAAGAAATTCAGAATTAAAATAGGAATAGGAAACTGCATTTTCAAGCTAAGGAATAAAAATAGGAACAGTTGTTTTTCTGGGTTGCCCGAGGGGTAACTGAATTTTTCGTTTTCCACCGCCTTCTAGAAACCTGCCTGTCATCTCTGGAATATTGCAATGAGAGACGTGAAACGATGGGTGGCGTTACTTACGTTGCCTGCCTATCCTGAGATGCTGGTGGTTTAAATTAATATATTTCATAAAAAGAACTCTTAAAAAATACTGGTGTTAGAATGCAAAATTGATAAAAACTGTATAATAACACACATTGTTGATAAATACCATTTATGGATGTTTCATATGTTTTTCTCCTCTAGATCGTTTTAAAAATATCTAAAACAACTAATGACTGTATTTTAAAAGATAGTTTGTTTTCGATTCAAGCCCTCTCCACCTTTTTTTTAATGAAATAAATATACATAAAATAATTTCTCCAGCTAAAAAAGACACATTAGTTTCAGAACTTTGTGTTTAAGTCTTTATAAATTTTAAATAAGAAAACAAAGCTACTAAATTTAGCTAAAACTCATTATAAATTAACAGCTGATTATGAAACATCAGATTATTTTATACTCTTAACATAAAAATATGGACATTAACATTTCCAATATTTTTTTTAAAAAGAAATGATCATTTTAAGTTTTTCATGCATCTTTATCAAGAGTTCTAAATTTAATAGATTTGGTTTTCCATTTAAAATGCACTATTGTAGGTGTGTGTTATTATACAAAGTTTTTGTCAATTTTACTTTTCAACACAAGTATTTGTTAAGAGTTCTTGTTATAAAAAATATTAATTTAAATCGTTCGTGTCTTAGGATAGATAGATAACGTAAGTGGCTTCACCTTTCCCATTGCATTCTTCCAAAGATGTCAAGTAGTATTTCTACGCAAAAATTGGTTATACTCACCCATTTAAAAATCTGATTGTCAGGGGTAGCTGCAGATTTCGACCCCAGCTTACCACTAACTTTTCCTTGGCGTGTAAGGTTCAAATAAGTCCATAATTTTAATTTAAAATAAATTTGTTCAAAAATAGTGGTGGAAAATGTTCCTATAAAATCGGAACGGTTGGCAACTATGATGTAATGATGAGTAGCTTAAATCTGTGCTCTCCAACCTTTTTATCGCCACGACCCAGTCAACGTTTGATAATTTTTCCGCGGCCGGCGAGAGCGTTGAATGTTTCGAATTTAGATTGGTTTGATTTAATAACTTTAATTTAATTGTATTTAAACATGCCTCCAAAATAAAATACAGTTACACACACACAAAAAAAATGAATATAAAGTTATGTAGCATTTCAACCGGCAGAGTTGTTGTCTGGAATAGTTTTAAAGAAAGAACATTTATTCTCTATTTTATGACTGCAATTTTAATTCATGATCTTGAAATCTCTAATAAACAAAAAAGGATAAATTTTAAAATAATTACAATATTTCTTCTGTTACAAAGGTATAAATCAACACAAGCACGACAAAGTCACAAAACCCGAGAAAAATACACCAAAGTAAATAAAATCGAAAGAATTTAATGTTCCTCGGTGGCCTGGTACTATTTGATCCGTGGACAGGTCCGTGGCCCGGGGTTGTGGACCAATCGCTTAAATAATAAGTGAAATATTAAGAATTCTTGAGATATTTATTTTTAAATTTAAATAAAGATGAATTAAGCTTGAAGGGGGGGGGGTGTATCAAGATAGCTCTGTAAAAATTTATGAAAATGGCTATTTTTACGTTTTTTTTTTTTCAGTTTCCCACTAATGATAGAAATGCAACTTGCGTTTCAAACAACTAACTCATCCTTTAATTCTATCTGCTATTTTTATGTCAATATTGATAAAATTTAATTTTTCAAAAGTTTTTTAATTTGATGTTCTCAGTTGGAAACATTGGACAGTAAAAGGTTAAGAAGTATCCAGAAAAAAATAAGCAGTTGAAAGTTTAGGTACAATTTCTTTTTTTAAGTTTTGAAGCCGATTGTACGCTGCGGCATACATTCGGCGTTCTTTGTCGGCGTGCTGGCCTGGACCTCGGCGGCGGCGGCGGCGCATACCTCTAACTGGATGCCAGAGAAACTTATCTGAACCGCTCGCCATCAAGAAACACTATTGCATGAACACAGCAGAAAAACACTATGCATGTGATATGTGTGAAGAAAATTTCTCCCAGAAGGAACACTTGAATACACATCTTCGTACTCATCATAAACCTTATGAGTGTGTCATATGTCATAAAGGTTTCTCTGTAAAAGTCAACATGAAAACACATCTTCGTACTCATACAGGGGAGAAACCTTATGTGTGCAATCAGGGGCGTAGCCAAGGGGGGGGGTTATGGGGGTCATAACCACCCTAAGGGATTTTTTGCCATACAAAATGTATATTCTTCACTACATTATGACACATGCATATACATATATATGAGTTGTAGTAGTCGTAACCCCCATGAAAAATTTCTGGCTATGCCCCTGTGTGCAATATATGTCAGAAAGGATTCTCTGGCAAAGGAAACTTTAATGCACATCTTCGTACTCACACAAGAGAGAAGCCTCATGTGTGTAACATATGTGACAAAAGATTCTCTCTGAAAAAATACTTGAAAATACATTTTCGTACCCACAGGAAAGATACACCTTATTTGTGTGGCACTTGTTATAAAGGATGGAGCTCTCTGGAAGAAAGCTTGAATGCGCATCGTCATACTCACACTGAAGAGAAACCTTATGTGTGTGACTTATGCCAGAAAGGATTCTCGCAGAAGAACTTCTTAAATAGACATCTCCTTACTCACACAGGAGAGAAACCTCATGTGTGTGACGTATGTCAAAAAAAATTCTCTTATAAAAAAAACTTGAAAAGACATTTTCTTACCCACACACATGAGAAACCTTTTATGTGTTACATATGTCAGAAAGGATTCTCTGATAAAAGAGCCTTAATCAAACACCTTCATGTGCACACAGGAGAGAAATCTTATGTGTGTGACATATGTCAGGAAGGATTCTCCGATAAAGGAAGCGTGGGTGTGAAAGCACATCTTCACACCCACGTAAGAGAGAAACCTTATGTGTGTCAAATATGTCAGAAAGGCTTCCCTTGGAAAATCAACTTGAATAAACATCTTCCTATTCACATAGGAGAGAAACCCTATGTGTGCAAATTATGTCAGAAAGGATTCTTTGAGAAAGGAAATTTAAATAGACATCTTCGTACTCATACAGGTGAGAAACCTTACGTGTGTGACATATGTCATAAAGGATTCTCTCGGAAAGAAAGCTTGGTTATACATGTTCATTCAGAAGAAGGAAATTTTATGTTGGAAACACGATTAGACATCTCCATATCCACACAGGTGAAAATGTCAGAAAAGATTTTCATACAAATCACACTTGAATACAGGGTTTATGTGCTTAGAAAAGAAACCACGTGTGTGATATATATAAACATTCTCTTACAGGGTTTCCACAGACCTGGAAAGTCAGGGATTTGGGAAAAACAGTCAGGGAAATAAGCAGAAATTAAAGAAAGGTCGGGGAAATGCAAGAAAAATTGAGTTTTGCAATAAAATCAAGAAAATATTTGCTGTTTGAACCTAAGTATAGAAATTGTTTTATATTCATTTTCTCATTTAACCTTATAAATAATTTTAAAATGTGTTCTTATGAGCATATCTTGTGCAGTTGAAATATGCTTAGAATCCAGTGATGTCAAATAAGATTCATGTATATATTAATTTTATTATTATTATTATTTGTAAAAAAAAGGGGCAAAATTTGGGAAATCACGCTAGATAAAGTCAGGGAAGAGCATGATAGATGTCAGGGAAGCAAAAGCTGTGAAATCTGTAGAAACCCTGTCTTAGAAACTTGCCAAACCTGGTTGGCAAGTTTTTGGTGCATGACAGTTTTTGATGGTTTTAACCATGGTCAGTGCCATATTACTGGCGGGGCAAATGGGGCAACTGCCCAGGGCTCACAGATTTTAGAATAGAAATGTATACACATGATTTGAACCGGTCACTCATAAAACTAAAAACACACACATTAATACTGTTTTTTTATGTTAAAAAATATTATGGTGTATAGATAGCACTATAAAGGTTCTACAAAAAGTCCTTAACAGTGCTATCACTACAAAAAGCAGACAAGTCTGTAAATTGTTTGGCTATATTTATGTATAGGTTGTCCGAAACTAAACGACTCTATTTTAGTTGTCTACAGACGAAACTACACTATCTGACTAAAAGTATCCGGACACTCAATAAAAAAGTGGTTCTGGAGGATGACGCAATTTGATGAGTAACCGAAAGCTATAAGTGTTGGTAGTGGTTTGTCAGGCTGTATGTATGCGTTTGTGAAGCAATGAGTAAATCAAAGGAGCTTAGTGAGTTCGATCGTGGCAGTATAGTGGGATGCCACCTTTGTGGAAAATCAGTTCGTGAGATTGCGGACATTCTACAGAAATCTAAATTCACTGTGAGTGATGTAATTGTGAAGCAGAAACGTCGAGGCTGTGAAACTGAAGAAAAACGTAGTGATAGGCCGAAAAAACTTTGTGAACGCAGCCGCAGAACTCTGAAAAGGGTAGTAAAAAACAATGGGAAGTCTTCGTAGGTGGAAATTTCTCAGGAGTTCCAAAGTTCATCAGGCGTTAGTGTTAGCAGTAGGACTGTTCGTCGTGAGTTAAACAACCTGGGATTCCATGGTCGTGCAGCCGCTCACAAGCCAAACATCATTCCACAGAATGCGAAGCATCGATTGCAGTGGTGCAGAGCTCACCATCATTGGACTGTGGACATGTGGAAAACTGTTCTTCGGAGTGATGAATCTCACTTCACAGTCTGGCAGTCGGATGGGCAGGTCTGGCTGGGTTTGCCTGTGGCCCGGCGAATGTTTTGTGCGTGACTGCATTGTGATGACTGTTAAGTTTGGTGGTGGCAGTATAATGGTGTGGTTTGTTTCTCGTGGTTTGGCTTGGGTCTGTTTAGTTCCTGTGGTTGGAAACATGAACTCTGCGATGTAGTTGGACATTCTGGACAATGCTGCACTCTCAACTCTATGGCAATACTTCGGGGAAGGCCCATTTCTCTTCCAGCAGGATAACTGCTCCATTCACACATCGAGGCTTGCACAGACGTGGTTTGATGAAATGGGTGTTCAAAAACTGGACTGGCCTTCTCAGAGCCCCGATCTAAATCACTTAGAACACCTTTGGGACGAATTACAGAGCATATTACGTAGCCAGCCAAATCGACCATCCTCACTGCAAGCACTCCCTTCAGCTGTGATGGACACCTGGAAGTCAATTCTATGGCCACCTATCAAAAACTGCTGGAAAGTCTTCCGAGACGTGTACAGGCTGTCATCGATGCAAAAGGGGGACCAACATCATATTAATATGTGCCTCAGGACACTCCAAGTCCATACCACTAGGTGTCCGGATACTTTTGGCCAGATAGTGTATCATTGATAAAGTTATGAAATTTTGTGTAGGACATAATGAAGGCGTGAGAATTTATTGGATTATCATGTGTTACCAAATGTTTCAAACTCCCCCAAGCAGTGGCGGCTCCTCCATTTGAGCACATGAGCACGTGAACCCCCAAAGGAAAAAACTGAAGAATAAACACATTAACAAATTAAATTTAAAGCAAATATTAAGTACACTTCTAGATTTATGTGAATTTAAAACGTGAGTTTTACTCTCACCCCCCTCCTCCCACTATTATTAATACGCTTATTATAGCTAACGCACTGTAGTGTAGGTTACTACAACTCAGTCTAATCAGTCGCACGTGCGAACGGAAATTTTTCCTTCTGAACCGCTCTCTGGGATAAGAAGCCAAGACAGCTGGGAGGAAGCACGGCACTCATGAAATCTGTCCGTTCGCACAAATTCATTATGCACCCATGGCCACTTTTTTGCAGTATCGCTTCCGGATTTTGCCTTGGTTTGTTACGTTCCGTTGGTTAATTAATTTTTATTTTATTTTCTTAATATTTTTTTCTACAATTTTTCACTACATTATTATTTTTTTTTTTTTACAATCTAGTGTAAATAATTAAGATACGTGTTTCGAAGCTAAAGCGATGGCATTTTTCAATATTATCCTTTGAAAAAATATTGAAATAAAATGAGTCAAGACAGCACCTTTGCTAAAACTTATCTTGGTGACGAAATGTAAGACCAAGATGACTTGTTTTCTTTCAGTTGCGTGCATTGTTTTCCTTTAACTGCTGGAAACACAAATATACTATGTAAGGTGTAATTTGTAAGGTGCGCCGTATCTGCATATTTATTTTTCGAAATTTGTTTTGTGAACCTCTTTTTAAATCACTCACGAGCCGCCACTGCCCCCAAGTACCAAAAATCCCATGAATTAAGGTCTGGGAACCGTGTAGGCCATGGAATGCTCTCTGGTGGCAAATATTTTAACTACTTTTTTAAATTATTATTCGCTCAACCAAATTCCCATACCTTTATTGCAGAGATCCGTAACTTAACGTAATGCGCGTTATAACCAATTCGTTATTCGTTACAAATCATAACGTTATTCACAAGCCGAATAACGTTATTCATACCGTAACTTTCAAATCGTTCTTCACGAAATAACGTTAATGATTTGAGAAATCAGTATTCGGTTACTTGACCCAAAACTGCTCGGGGAATAACGTTATATTTAATAACGATATTCAACGTACACTTATTATAACGTTATTCTTTTCTATGCTATACATAATAACTCTAAGAACAGTAACAGAATGCATTGGGTTAATCATGTTAACCGTTTTGTTTATAACGTTAAACTTACATAACTATTTGATAACGATACAGTATCAATTAGTTAGAATATAACCTTTCGTTCAATAACAATTTAAATACGGTATGAGACCATAACGTTAAAGGAACAGAACGACATCTTCATACCGTTATAACGCAATAACGAAATGCCATTCATATTGACACAATCCGTTACAAAATATAACAAATTGTTCCAATATATTTAAATGCGGGGTATAAGATCTAACCGTTCGAGTAACCTAAAAATTTTGATCCGAATCATCGGTTTTTCGGACTGAGAGGAGGGTGAATGAAAGGTAAAAGTATTGAGTGGGTTCACCCCCTGGACTCGTGTTCCGTACATAAAACACAGGATACATGCAAGGACTGATTTCCAGCACGGCATTCGGGGCAATTGCCTGGGCCCCCAACAATAAGGGGCGCTCCCAAATAACCCTTTAACTTGCACATTTTGAATTTAATTTAAAATGAACAGGGTAGATACTGACAGTGGCGGATCCAGAAAAAATTCTGGAGGTGGCACAAAACATTTGGCTCATATTTCTGGTAAATAAATTCACTTGAATTTAAAAACGATGTCAATATTCTACACTGTAATTTTCAGGTGGTACGTGTTCCTGTGTCCCTCCCCCCACTCTGGATCGCTGACAATGTATATTGAAGAGGATTTTTTTTTAAAGCTGCTACTTCAGCTAGATTATTTTATTGAAGTATTGGGGGTAAAAGTAATTTTTCGTACTTTGATTGTATTTCCTTTTATTTTTTAATAAAAAGATAACCTTTTGTGGACACAGTCAGTTTCAGCATGTCACTTTTTTACAATATTAAAAAAAAATTGTTTAAAGTGTGAATGTCCAGCGTTTTGTCCTATTCTAACAGTGTCAATCTAACAGTGTTGAGTTTTGGTCACTTTTCTCCAGTTACAGCGTGAATACGAGTTAGAACCCTTTCAAATGTCCTTCGACCAAGGCACCCCCTCTCTTTGGCAGATAGCCCTTGCGTAATTTCGCCACAATACAATACAACAGAAAAAAATCTTTTTTTTAAACACAAAACGCTTTTAAACTCTAGTCCTGTCAACTGTTAGCAATAGGAGGTGTGTTAAACAGTAGAACTTATAATTAATATTAGATTGGTGCATATATATAATTATCAAGCGTTTCCCTCTTTCTCCATTTGGCAAAACAATCCCAGCTTTCGATGCAGGGTGGTTTGCCCGTTTCAAGTCTGGTGACATTAGCTTGGAAGATAAGCCAGGACGAGGTCGACCATCGGATTTTGACGACCAGGCACTTTTGGCAGACTGGAAGGGAGCGAAAGCTGGGACTGTTCCGGCCGATGGGGAAAGGGAAAAACGTCTGATAATTATGCACCGACCTAATAATTTTAAAAGTTAAAATAATTAGTAGTTGTTCTTTCTTTACTTTAAAGAAATGTAAAAAAGTGACATACCTATGTTGACACTGCCCCTGGAAAGGTTAAATTGTAGGTCTATTTAATTTTTTTTTTTTAAAGGAAGTGTGAGTTAAGGGCTTAGCTAGGGGTACGTATCCTCCTAACACCGAAATTTTTAGATCAGTCAGTGTTAGCATTAATGAGTATGTGAGTATTTTGCTGAGGCAAATCTAACAGACGGGTATCTGCTTAGCGGGGGGGGGGGCGTTGGCTTGGGCGAGGTCTTTTTCAGAAATTCAAAGCATATTCGCGTAACATCTGGCAAAAATCGCCCAAAACTTCAGACCGTTAGACAGACGCAGTTGGCTGGAAGCCTGGACTTTAATAGTTTAGCAATCCACCATACTCAATGTTTTATTCACTTGGCCACGATGCGACCTCATAAGCATTTAGATTTTTATGCCTTGCGAAAATTACGTTTATTTATACACAACTCTAATGCATAGCTCTTTCCAAAGAAACTACTCTCTGCACTGTCGCAAGATAATGGAAAGAAATCCGGAATCACTGATCTAGGGCTATCAGGAATGTTAATAAATTTGAAAAGACATACTGTTTTACGTGTTATGTAACATCATTGATCTCATGAACTCAAATTATGTACCAATCACCCATTACTTTTATGTTTTTTCTTGTTTTTTGCATACCATTTCTTTTTTGAAGAAAGGGGGGAAATGATGTTGAGTGCGGAGATAGTACTTTCTTAATGTGCATGCAAATTATGTCTTCCCTCTCCCTCCCCTTGAAGGAAGTCTGCGTACGCTACAGTGGCGCGTGGATGTACCCATACATTCCGTTAGCCATACTGCTCAAAAGGGTTATAATTAAAGGTCCAATAAAGAATAAAATGGCGCAAAACTATGAAACTGCTACGATAAAAAATATATATATTGCTATTACGCAAATGTGATGACTGATTTTCGGAATACTATTTCGTCATTTCTCTCATGTTTCAATGATCCTCATCTTTAATCTATCGCATTTTAACTTTCCGAACATATATGGAAAGTATTGTAATCATGAAAATATTCGACTTTTAAGATTTTCATGTATTTACACGTTTTCGGGCATTAATTCATTTATGTTGTTTTTGCGGTGATGGATTTGTGTACGTAAGCAAACACGATAGCTCCTAAACAGTGCATTTGATTGAGCTGAAATTTTGTATATATATTATAGACCACCCATATTGATTTTCGCGTGTACAGGATGTGTAGTTTTTTACAAGGCTGCAAAAAGAATTTAATACATTGGGCGGGAGTTCCTGAAAGCGCGCTAGCCTCTATTGAGTATTTCAGTATTTTGTGTTATGGCAAGCCTACACGAAGGGCATCTACCCACGGGAGAGGGAGACTTGGGCGGGCCTTTTGGAGGGGACCTTTTTAAGGGGTTCTAACGCGTATTTACTTTGTATCTGCATGCACATAAAACCGCCTGAATCTCTAGATCCTTTGATCGACTGCCACGCAGTATGCCCCAACGCGGGACCAGTACACTTTGGCTGTCTACCATACTCATTGTCTTAACGTTAGTTCTAAACGGTGTATTTGATAAAGCGAAAATTCAGTATGTATATTATAGATCTCAGGCACATGACCGGCAAATATTTTGGTGTGTGCACAGCTTATAGTTTGTTAACAGGGTTGCAAAACAGGATTCTTATACATTATTATGGTCTATAGACACAAATAATTTAAGGTGTACTAGTGTCTAAATGGTGCATTCGTATAAGTTCAAATTCAGTATGTAGGTCTCCTTTTACAACCTGTTTAGATTCTCGTAAGTGTAGGATTCACAGTTTTTTCATGTCACAAAAAAGTAGTCTTATACATTGCGGTCTGTACATTAATCTTTGAAGTGCACTAGCGTTTGAACACTGTATTCTTAATTATTGAATGTTCCAACATACCGAGACAGAACTAATGTGAAATCGTAAAGCTGCCGTATTCAAATTCTGCGCCTAGTTTTATAGAAACTATGTCAATTTGTGCTATTTGATTTATTGTCTTCCGAAGAAATTTTGTACAACAAGCAGTTCGTGCATCCTGACCACGATGACTCATGAGCATGAGGAAAGCATGATCACATTGTCCCCTTTTAAATATATAAATTCATTTGACAGAAGACCGACGATGTAAGAACACATGAAGCTGGGGTTGAGGATATCGGGATATATCATTCCCCGGGTAATTTTAGCATGAGTTTTAATATTTTTCCATCAAGCCGAATTTAAGTTTATATATGTACGGCCACAGTCGTCGAGTCCATGGAGCTTGCGGGGGCTTCAGCCCCCTCAAAAATTTCGTTCCAATCTTTCTACTGTCAAATATTTTTTTTTCTATATTGGTTGAAACTCAAAGAGTGTGGTGCTACTATTTTTCGATAAGACAAAAGACTGTAGATACGGAGCTTTTTCACAAAGTACTTAAAGGCTTTTGTGAGAAGTAATCGTCTCAAATGAATTAGAAGTAGCAAGAAATATTTCTTGACTTTGCAGATGATTAGCAGATAAAATAGCCATAAAAGGATGACCTTGAGATTGAGGGGGCGACTTTCTTGCAGAGGGTTGTTCTGTTCCTGGAGGGGTCAAGAAAACCGCAAACTTGAGGTGGTCGACAGCTTTCGGTTGAGAAGAAAGAGCAACAGCATTGTAGCTGAGGTGTCATTGATTGCTTCTAGCAGGGTTTGAATTTTGCGCCCCCTCAACACAATGTTTGGAAAGTGCTCCTCACAAGGGTTACGCCCCTAGCAGTGGTATACAGTAAGCCTCCGAAACCCCGAACACACAGTTGAAAGTTACCCCGTAGTGCGGGGGCAGGAGGGTGAAGAGACCTCCACACAAGGAATTATTTTTTAAATGAAATTAAATATTTTGTAATTTTAATTTTCCTGTCGTTTTTTTAAAGAAACCGCAGAATATTAGAATTTATCTTAATACTTTACAGAGGATAGACAGAAGAACAGACATATATTCAGAGTGTGTCACAATTCCCTCCCGAGTTTGGAAAGCTTATTAAAAAATATATTACCAATACAGCAACAAAGTTCACTTTATTGAATAAAGAATGTTACAAGCTTTTTTTCATAAATGTTCAATATGTGAACTTTTCGTGATGTGGCAGCTATCAAGTCTAAAGTCAAATTCTTCCCTCCCATACTCGCTTTAACTTGTCGCGATCAATGGTAGCGAATGCGGTTGTGATCCTTTGGCGTAAATGAGGCACAGGGGACACAAACACATGATTTATTATATAGCTCCATAAAAAAATCGCATACTTATGGTTTGGAGAGCGTGGTGACCACGGATGAAGGCGATTGTCGTCGATAGAGCCTCGACCAATTCAACGACGAGGAAGCTGGTTATTTGTGAAAAACAAAACTTGTAATGTTTCTTTTCCTCGTAAAGTCAACTTTGATGCTGTATTGGTAATATATTTTATAAGCCTTCCAAACCCGGGGGGGGGGGATTGTGACACACTCTATATGTATATATTTAGAAATACAGGAAGCTCGTGATTTGTGAAACAAAACTTGTAGTGTTCCTTTCCTCAGTAAAGATAACTTTGTTGCCGTATCGGCAATATATTATTTTTTATAAGCCTTCCAAACCCGGGACAGAATTGTGACACACCCTGTATTTATAAATCCCTAATTAGATACATCGTTGGAAAAAGCAACTAAAAATGTGTAGGGGTTGCATTTTCCTCACGTTTTCTCCCTTTTTCAGCCTGAAACACTTGTAATAACCAATTCTTCCATAAATCATTCGTAATATTTAAGCGAACTCTTTTTCGTGATGAAAGTATTATTATCCATAGTAAAAAGTTTTCAACAATTAACCAACTACTGGGCTTGTATAAAAAAGACTCTTTTTAAACTTAAAAAAATTAACCATAATAAATTTTTGATAAATCTAAGCTGAAAGCGCAAATTTAGAGTTTATTTTGAATCTCGATTTTCGAATCTTTCTGTCTAAACAGAGTTGAATTGACAGAAATGTGGTGGGACCGTTAGTTCCCACCAAGTTTGTTTCTCGGCCATACAAATATTACGCTCGGAGACGTTTTTTGAAGTTCCATAAGGACGAAATTGTTGATTCAACAATGTCTTCACTTTCCTGTGGTTTCATGAATACGTGCTTTTAGAACCCCGGGGTAAGCAGGTGTTTCTCATGTCTTGATTGACAATCTAGTTAACTAATTACGTTTGAGAGTAACGCCTTCCTGATCGTGCTGTACCCTGCCAGCAGGTGTAGTAACTAAGGGTATTTAAGCAAGAGCGCGGAAATTTCGAGAGCTACGTCTTAACTTAGCGCTTAGCTTTTTAGAAGTTTGGAACGTAAAGCTTAGCTTCGAGCCTTTAGACTGCGATGTAAGAAGATAGCCACGGAACGAATAAGGTCGCCGGCCCGACTCCTGCCCTCTGTCTGAACTTTGAAATAAACTATTTAACCTAGAACCCCAATGGATTTGCGTCAATCATTCCAACAAGGGATGGCATAAGGCCATTCTTTACAGATATATATATATATATATATATATATATATATATATATATATATATATATATATTTAGGGGGAAGAGTTCATCCTCACATTAAAGTAGTAGAGCTAAATAAAAGAGAAAATAAATAGTGCTAATTATATTACAATTTATGTTTAGTGCTAATTAATGGTGTTACAAATGCTAATTAGATGTAAACAAAACGAAAAGATCCCCCCGTGTTATATTCACGAGAGGTTTATCCCAGTTCTTCTTCCACCTTGGGTGAGCTAATCTGTAGGTTTTGTCGATAATAAAATAAAACACAACTTTTACCAATTTTCTTGATTCAAAATGAACAAATTTGAGTTAACACTAGACCAATCAATTTCTCCAAGTAAATTGGTGTGCTGAAAAAATGCCCGCCAAAATAAAGTTGGGAGGGGGAGCTAGATAGTGAGACTGGCGATGTTTAAAGTTATTTATTCGTACAACTCAGGTTTTTTTAATGAATGTTAATGTTCATGGATATATATTTGGAATTTCTAACACTTCCCACATTTCCCATATGCAAACCTTTCCCATATGCAGACATACAACTAGACAAGTTTACACACATAAAATAATAATTCTTTCTGTAAAATTTTTAGAACCTTCGAAATCAATATGTATTTTAAACTGTGCCTTTAAACACTATTTTTTCCCCTATAAAAATACATGCTTGTAAAATTATTTCATTATCTGGACGGTCTTTACTAATAATAGGTTACATATTTTTAACTTTTCTTAATTTATTTAATGGGTTAATTCATAAGAAATCGAACTGGGGATAGATAGATCTAGCACAATAATACCTCCGCCATTCAAAATATACTGCATGCACGGAAGGTATTTAAACTGTACATGCTTGTACAGGGGGACTGTTACTTCCACATACCGCTTGGAACACTTTTAAAGGTCATTTCGTTAGTGTTCTACAAGCATATGTGCATTACTTTTCAACTTATCCTCGTTAACATGATATAAAATATTTTGTTCAAAAGAATCTTTATAAGAGGATTGTATCTTTTCTAAATAGAATAATCTATATAATAAATAATAAAAAAATTCGGATAAAATATTCATATTTCGTTCAAATGTTTTTGCAAGACATAATAATCTTAAATGTGACAAGTAATTTGTGAGTTTCTTTGTGTTTCAAGAGTATCCGAAAATTCTTTTTGTTTTCAGTTTGCCTGGGGTTATGGTTTCTAGGATACCCCGACCGTCTAGTCTTTGTGCGAAGATCCTCTCGGTTCTAATTATTTTATTTGAACGAACGTACTGGCATTCGCGCTCTTGACCTATGGTTTCGACCGGCCAAAAATCAATTCTTTTATATTTAACGTGGTAATTTCCGAGATGAATAAGATAATTTATCGTAATAGTGGATTCCCCAACTATTAAAAAAATGACTTACATTCTATATATTATTATTGTTTCAAAAAATAATTCGCCTTTGTTTAAATATTGTAAAAAGTAAAATAAATAATTAAGTAAAAACAAAGCAAGCCAACTACCAAAAGCCTTCTAAGATGGTTTACACCCCAGTACACCTTCGAATTTCGCCAAAGCCACCCGCCTTTACTCTAAAACAAAAGAACTTTTGGGGCTGCCCTACATCCGTTTAAAATACCATCCTCATATTTACTGCAAAACAAAATAACTTTATGTGCAATATTTAAATAAAAATTATTGTTTCGTGGGGGATTATTATTGATTATGGGGCGCGTTTTTCCTGCAATCTTAATCCTATGGATCTCAGCTCTCGGGGAAATGCAGAAGGTCAATTCGCGTTCCAGAGAACATCTGCAGAAATAGTCACAGATATTTCCGTTCTATTGAGCCATTTTGAAAAGTTTGATTACAACTTCATTAAAAAAATTATTCGACTTGTTACTGAAAAGTCCCTGAAATGATCGGGACAGATAGACTACAGCCTATTGAATAATCCGGCCCACTGACGGATTAATAGAATTTTGTGGGTGGAGGCTTGGATGGAAGATTCACCACATATATATAGATTTTATGGAAGTAAGTTGGGATTGTTTACATTAATTTCATTTTTCTCAGGAGGGGCGGTCGCCTCCTCCAACCCCCTCCCTTTAATCCGCCCTTGATCAGACCCTGAGCCTGTTCCTTTGCTTCGGCACTTAGTTTTCTTTCTATATTTTGTTTATTTCTGGATTCATTCTTCAAATAAAGACAAAAATGTAACATTATTGGTAAGGAATCCATTTTCTAAAGGCCATAGGTGGGTGGTGCAAGGATCTGGATAATCCTTTATTGAAAATTGTCCGAAATGTGTCCCAAAAAGCGACATAATTTTTCATATATTTAAATACAATTAGTTCACAACAGCTTTAATTTATTGTTATAATATTTCGTAAGCTGTAGAATATACATCACATGTATATTTTATATATATTTAAATACTATTAGTTCATAACAGCTTTAATCTATTGTTACAATATTTAATAAGCTGTAGAATGTGCATCACATGTATTTTTCTATCAATAGGTTACAATCCTAAAAATTTCAACATTGGGTTACCAGGTGAAATACACGATAGATGAGAGATAAAACGACATTGTCCATGAATATCGTTTTAATATGGCAATCATGAAACTAAAAAATTAGGGCGGTTCAGGGGGGGTCTCCCATTGACGAGGCTCGAACAGCCGAGTTATACATATATTCTTTCAATGAGTTGTCTACAACTGATTTACAGTGCTACTTTATAGAGCTACAGAAATTGTCTTATCAAAAAAAAAAAAAAAAGAAAAAAAAAGAAAGAACAAAAGAACAAAAGAATTACAAGATTTATCTGTTGCCTTAAAAAATAACGAAAGATAAATCATGCCAAGCTCAGAGATTATAAAACACTTTCTAATAGAAAAAATTTTTTTGCGACAAATCTGTGATGTATTTCAGTTAAAACTGGCGATATTTCGTAGATAAAAAATGTTGTATTATCACTATAAATGCAATTTTATGAGACCCTGTAAAAGACCTTTAATTATTTTTAGCGTTTAACTGAAAAATATAAAAATTTTATACTCATTGTCTGGTGCTAGAAATGTATTAGTGTCTCTCAAATGCCGCAGACTGCAATGTGTGGGAATTCTTTTGAGTGCTCTTGTAGAACTATTAATAATACGGACGTTATTCTCAATGGAGAGCATCATTTTGAGAGCCTTAGTAATATATATGCCAACTTTGTTTTCTTTCAAAAATCGAATATCTCTAAAATATGTTTTCAAGAATACATATTTTATGTATTGTTGAACACATCTTGAACTGTTGATTCAGTCATTCCTGTATCAACAGATACAGGGGGAGACCCCCCTGAACCCCCCTAATTTTTTAGTTCTGTTTTTTAGACTATGCTATACATTGGATTTTATTCTCCTGTAAAAGAACTATAAATGCTACATACACCATTTTCAATATGGTACATGGTACTGTACATAGAAAAAACATAAATTTCGCACAAATCGATGTACATCCACAGCAGTTAGAACACTGGATGGGTGGACATCAGAACAGACAAATAACCGAAATCATAAGGAACTCTTAAACTTGCTGGTAGGTTAAAAATGTATAAATAATCCTTTTATACAACATAATGGTATCGGACGAACACAGAGAACGATAAATTTATTCTTTTAAGAGTTAACAGTCTCAAATTAATTTTCCAAGCGCTAAAGAATCAAAGTTTGCAATTTTGTTCCGTGTAAATCCGTTAATCCGTTTTGGGTTCTAATGCATTAACAGATTTTCGTCAGTTGGAGACCCCCTCCTACTCCTAGGCAAATAGCCCTTAACAAAACACAGTACAATAAGTCAGTTAATTACAGTGCCAGTAACGAATTTTCAAAATTCCCAAAGAAATCGTCATAGCTTAATATAATCACATTAGACATTTTTCGAGGTACTTACATATTATCCCGGCGATCCGCCAAGACGAGCAACTTTTTCGCCAAGATAAATGCCGGACACATGAAATTATTGATGGTTCGGATTACTATTGGCGACAGTTTGCCAGCAAATTTGAGGAAAAAATAGTTTGGTGCTAATGACCGTCGGGATAATACGTAAATACCTTTTTCGATTTATCGTAAAATAATAAAAATATCCCCAAGTTCGGTTCATTTTTCAAAGCATTTTTTCGCACCCTATTTGGCAATTTATGGCAAAAGTCGCCAACATTGCCGGCATTTGGCGCAAATTTTGAAGGAGGCATACGATCGTCGTCGGATTATTAGCTAATCATATTGTAGGATAGTATTATATGCTTAAAATAGATGCCTGTCTCTAAACTGCCATTGACCGTATTGTATTGAAATTATTTTGAGTGCTCCCGTATAGAAAAACTTTTATCTATACAGACACTATTTTCGATGCAAAGCTTCATTTTGTAATCCTTAATAACATCCAATTTTGTTTCATTTCAAAGAGCAGAATATCTCTAAAACTAGAAGTCAAAGCCTTTTGTAGAGGCAATTACAACGGGCGCGAGAAAAAAACATTTTAAGGAAATTTGTCTTTCATTCAATATATTTAATTTTCACCTAAAATAAATAAGCTCATATTCAATTTTTATTACATACCCAAATCGAATTTCATGCTCATCTGAAAACGCGCGGAATCTTTTCGCAGTCGAAAGCTTTCGTTATGCATACATAAACATTCGAATATCCAGCAGACGATTAATTTGTGGGGAAAAAAAATAATAAACTGTGTAATCGGGAGAAATTATTTTAAACGTATTGGAATCCCCCAATTGTATGATGTCATTTTCACTTAAAATAGGTCATTTTGTCACGCAAATGATTCACTTTTTTGACTCTCGGAAACGAAATAGTGCTGAAAATAGCAAAAAATCGCTTAAAAATGAGGGAACGGGTGGATTTTCAGATTTTTAAAATTGACAGATTGTTATCTATATTTTTTTACGAAGTTGTGAAAATTTTCAAGCGGATCGTACAAACGATGTAGAAGTTCTTAGGCTTTTTGTCCTTGACATTGTAATCTTTTTGCAGTCATGGAGGAAAAAGTTTTATCTTGAAGTCAGGGTTCAGCGCAACTACAAGGGGTGATCAAATGAAAAGATACGAAACGTCGCAACAACCAAACCGTTATCATATTTGTACATGCAGCTATGAGAGCACGTAGCGAGACATCTAGGAATGCGATTGGAGCATTTTGTGTGGATAGGAACATGCGGGGGGCCCCGCAGGAGAGAGCAGAAGCTTTTGTAAAAAGCACCCTCCTATGTCCAATTGACGCGGCAGTGTGTGTGAGGACAGGATGGCGTTCACATTGCAAAATTCGACGATTTAGGGGCAGCGAGGCGTTATCCGATTTCTGACAGCGGAAGGTGTTAAACCGGACACTATTCATCGCAGGATGATGACCGTATACTGGGAAGGCTGTGTGTCCCCCAAGTCAATGAGAAAATGGAATGTCCGTTTTCGCCAAGGAACTGGCCAAGTTCAAGTGGGAGACGTTGGACCATCCGCCCTACAGTCCGGAGATGTCGCCCTGCGATTTCCATGTATTGGGTCCACTGAAGAAACCACCTGAAAGGGAAGCGCTTCAACTCGGACGACGTACTGGGTATCGTCACGGCCACAGGAATTCTGGGAACAAGGAATCCTGCAGCTTGTTCATCAGTGGGATCGTTGTGCTCAGTCCTATGGTGTATATTTTGAATAAAGTCTACATTTGTACCCACCGTGTCGTTTCGTACCTTTTCATTTGATCACCCCTTGTAGTTAATAGGATGATACGCTTTAAAGAATAACGTCCCATAGAGCGCAATGTATTGGGACTATTTTCAGCGCTCCTGTAGAAAAAAATCTATAAATGTTACATAGATCCTTTACAATAGGGTACATGGTACTGCAGATAAGAATAACTTATAAAAATTTCGTAGAAATCGATGCCTATTGACGCGAGTTATATCAAGGACGGGCAGACAGACAAACCGAAATCTTAAACACTTTTCTATCTTGTTGGAAAGTGTCAAAAAAGCTAGATCTTGAGGGGAAAACTTTCAACTTACAAGGTAAAGACGCGGGGCCCCCAAAAGCGCGGGGCCCGTAGCATTTGCTACATCTGCTATATTGTTAATCCGGCACTGGACATTCTGCGACAGCGAAACAAAACTTCGTAGACGACTGTCTGGATGGCGAGAACACAATAAGGCACCTTGACTTGATGTTACAATTTATTCCTTTAAGGACACGTTCAAAACGAGGCAAAATCAAAATTTTGTTTTGCTATTGCAATTAGTTTATTAGTAATTTATATTTATCTCAGCTCGAAATAATTTTTAGCCATTTCTATCAATTTTTCGCTGTGATTCTAGCCACTTTTAATCCAGCAGAGTTGCAACTAGGGATGGACACGAGATATATCGCATCGTGTCGCGTTCCTGTTTAGCATGCGAGACTAGAACGCGAGACGAAACAGAGAAAATTTTTCGAGGCAAGACGCGAGACGAGAAAGGAAATATTTAGCAAGGCGAGACGCTAGACGAGACAGAGAATTGTCTCACACGATATTTCTCACGAAAATTTCTCGTCCATAAATTTACGATACGAATTGCTTTTCAATCAGAATAGAAGTGCTGTATTTGAGGCGGTATGCCATCCCCTTCACCGTATTTTTTATTTTAAAAGGAGACGTTTATTTTGTATAATTATTTTGAACATAATGATATTTTTATTTTGTGATTTTACAACGGTGTGATGCGCAAACGAAAAGGAATTTTTATAGACCGCCCAAATAGATTTCCGTACAATCTTTTTTGTCAGAATTTAAAAATATAAACCTATCTTTAGAAATATAATACATATACGAAGAACCTCACTAATGCAACGACAAACCAGGCAGCTATTTGGTCCCTGGTATTTTATTTTGCATTTTTAACCTAAAAATAACTCTAAATTCTGTAAGTGTACATCTAGCGTGAATTCAGTTCCATGACTCGCATTAACTTTCGTATAAATCAATAGTATTCAATCTATGGATCGTGTCGTCATTCATGGGTTCTCATAGGAGCACTTTTAAGGGAATTTCTTGCATTTCAAAGAAGAGGGGAATGGTTATCTCAGTCTTTGAAATACTTTAAAACTGAAGTAATACAAGAAAGTTCACTATGTTATAAAGATGCTTATTACACCCAGTGGCGGATATACAGGTTGTGTGACGGCGATCTATAATATACATACCCTTTTTAAACTTATTCGAATGTACCATTTAAACACTAGTACGTTTTAATTGATTTGCATTCGTAGGCCGAAATGCATAAGAATTACTTCCTGTGAACAAATTATTAGCACTACACACACCAAAATCTACGCAAGTCATGCGACCGTGACCTATAACATACAAGCTCAATTTGAGCTCAATCGACTGCGCCGTTTAGACACTAAGACAATGAGTATGGTCGATAGTCAGAGTGTGAAGGTACCGCGTTCGGACATACTGCGTGGCTGTCGATCTAACGGTCTACAGTTTCGGACGGTTTTCTGCCGATGCAATAGCGCACTTTCAAGAATTTCTATCCATAGACCATAATGTAAACGAATTCTTTTTACAGCTCTTAACAACTTTCCTTTTTTGCGCCCCGAGTTTTAAGTCAGAAGACATCTGGGTTGACAAATTTTTGTGATGTCGTGTGAGTTACATAATCCCCGTGAATCAAAGTCAAGTCACTGTCAGTCAAAATGTTCCTGTAGCACTGGCGAAAATCGTATTTTTTATCTGAATGTTCCTTTTAATTACTATTTAGCCTTACTTGCCGGGCCGTAGCAACAAACTGCTAAAATGTAAGATGTAGTTATTTGTTCAAAGTAAATACAGGACTATTACAAGCTTGAATTTTTCCTAGTTGGCTGTATTATTTTTTTTTTTTAAATTAAAATCTAAAACACTTAAGAACACAGTGCGTATTTAAAATCTGAAACACAGATTTTAAATACGCACTTGAGTGCTATGTATTAAAAGCATATCATAGTCCATGCTTCTTCCCTAGTTTTCTTCCTTATTTCATTAAGTTGAAAAGTGTACCATTATTCATTGTGCTGTATTTTTTTTCTTGCTCCATAAAATACATCTTTGGATTCTAAATCTATCATTAAATCACCTACTAAAACTGTTTTACAATATACTGTTTTACAAGCATATTCCAACTATACTTCAGCATTTTAAATACTGTTTGGAATGTGCATCATAATTCATGAGTGTGCCGTGTTTGTCTTTCTTGCTCACAAACCCTTCTTCAAACTTGAAATCTATATTAAAATTGCCTACCAAAGCTGTTTAAGAATCTTTCTCAGGCATATTCTAACTATACTTCATCTTTATAAATACCATTTGGAAAGTGTATCGTAATCTATGAGTGTACCATATTTGTCTTCCAGTTCCATAAAACACATCTTCGGAATTGAGATCTATATTAAAATCGCCTTCTAAAACTGTTTTACAATTTTCGCCAGGCATAATCTAACTATACTTTTCCTTTGTAATAATCTGTCGCGTTTGCCAGTTTCTAGCCAAATTTGGAAGATTGGCTTGGTTTGGTTTTGAAGACGTATTTTTGACACCAAACTTGGCGATCAATTGTCAAAAATGGCAAACCTTGTGCGACTTTCAACATTTTTTCTCCCCTTCCCCTTCGCTTTATCTGGCAATCACATCTGAAAAGTGCCTCGACGTGACAAGGCATGTAGACAAAGACAAATTATGTCGACGCTGAAAAACATGCTTGATTTTAATAGTACTGTAGTTCTAACAACGAGTGAGTGTGAGGATTCGAAGCATGAAGAAACTAGTCCTTGTACTAAACAGTGAATGTCTGTCATACATACGTTACACATTACTGTTAACATTTAAATAGAAAATAGCGTCGTGTAATACTTATATGTACTGACTGAGCATAAATAAAATTATTTTGACTCTCAATTTTCTCACTTTTGTTCATTGAAGCTTTACTCGCGGATCCAGAACTGTCACTAGCAAATTATTGCCCTGTTGTGGTTAACGTGAATCATAGTACACATGATTAAGCACGCATGAGGTACTCAAACGTGAGACACTCATTTTTCTAATGAACAAGCTGTATCATTTTCGAGCACTTCATATTACCAATCCCCCCCCCTTCCGCAAAAAAAGTTGTAACGAGAATGATCGGCTCATGTCGGCAATTATAAAAGAACGATATTACTTTTGGTATTAAACACGTAAACCAGTATGTCTCTTAAAATGTATTAATGTTGTCGAAATTCTCTTCATATTCCCAACCTTTTCACTACCTTGACCAGAAATGTAGAGGGTAATTTATTCGGGGTAAAAATATGCATTAGTGTCGGGAATAAATAAATGTAATTTCTGCAAGACATAAAAATCTAAAAGCTCATGGTAACTGATCTAAAAATTTCGGCGTCGAGGGGGATATTTATCCATTGCTACGCCTCTAATTTCGTCTTCCTTAATTTCATTTTATTAATTGACCAACAAATTTATTTTTTCATTTAAAAAAGAAAAAGAAAACAAGAAACAGTTAAAACACAAAAAAATAATCTTCACCCTTCAAAACGTCCCTGAAACCTCTGCCCATTTAAAACTTTCATTGACACCCTCTGAAATCTCGGCTTAGACGATTAAATAACCCAGATAATAAAAAAAGATTTCCCTTCAATATCCAAAACTCCAGAGTCAGACTGACAACCGCGAGACAAGCCAAAACGCTGATACTTTCCACTTCATCCTAAACAGTTTTAAAATCGTAAAAAGGTGGCATGTCCCAGCTGTCTGTGCCCCAGAGATGTTTAAATTTTTTATTTAAAAAGTAAGCAGAAATAGAAGAAGAAATCTGTTAAAAGTGCGAAAAGTTATTTTCGATCCCCAATACGTCCCTGGAATAATATAGACCCATTGAAAACTTAATTGACTCCTTTTGGAATCTCGGCTTTAGAAGTTCAAGTAACTTAGCTCATGCACCCACTATTAGAAAAAAAGGTTTTTCTTCAAGATCATGTACACAGGGCCCTTGCTAAAGGGGGAGGTGGGGTAGGGAGAGTCTACCCTCTAATACTCGCAAAATTCTGTTAAACTTGGCAAAATTAGACTCCTAATTGGCAACTTGGTAAAAAAAAAAAATAAATAAATAAAATAACGAAAACCATAATTCTTTTCTGATACGCTTGACAAAATTACACAAACCCAGTTGGCAAAATTAAAAGCTGGTAATATAGTTGATAAAAAAATTAATAAGTTGGTAAAAACCGATATTTGACTTGGCAGTTTATCTCCCCTCCTTAAATAAAGCCTTAGCAATGGCTTTGTATGTACCCCTTTATATACCCTTATATTATTCAATATACCCCTATCATACTGTCTGACTCGCGACTCCTGGACATGGGCGTCGGCACAAAATTTTCCGATGCAGGGGTGGGGGGAGGACAAAGATTGTTTCAACATGTGGTTATCGTATTTGAAAAAAACTAAAAAGCAGAGAAAAAACGGCATATAATAATCTAGGGGGGAGGCAAATGATCCCCTTGGCCTATGCTTCCGAAGCCCTTTCTCCTGGACAGCCCCTATGTCCGTGTGTGTGCTACATACAAAACATAAGTAAGGGTGGCTCTCACGCAACACTTATCTTACACCCTCCTCTCAGTACGAAAAGCCGTTGATTCGGATCAGAAATCTTTAAGTTATTTGAACCGTTAGATCTTATACCGTATTTAAATATATTGACACCAATATGTTATAATTTGTAACGAAATGTTCCAATATTATTGCATATAGTTATGTAGTTATAACGGTATGAAAATATCGTTATGGTCTCATACCGTATTTAAAACGTTATTCAGCGAAATGCTATATTCTATAACTAATTGATACTGTATCATTATTAAATAGTTAGGTGAGTTTAACGTTATAAACTAAGCGTTAGCATGAGTAACCGAATGCATTCTGTTACTTTTTGTTCAGTTTCTGAGTATAACACAAAACGGAATAACGTTATAATAAGTATGCCATTGAATAACGTTATTGCAATAACGTATTCATTTGCGTTCTGTAGATTTGTTACGGTACGATAACAAAATACAAAATGTAACGTAACTAATACATAACGAAAATCAAGCAGTTATTTGTACATATAAAAATTGTATAACGAATTATTTTGTTACAAGGCCGAATAACGTTACAATTTTGTTACGTTAAGTTACGGATCCCTGCTTTATTGTGCCTTACACAAACTTTCATAACTTTCTCAACAATAGTTTCTTCTGTGGACAACTTTAAAATAGAGTCGTTTAATTTCGGACAACCTGTATAAAGACTGTGTCCTGAAAGTAACGTCAGTAAGTCGATTAAAAATCATTTATTGAACTGTTCGTTACAAGTGATTAAAAATCTTCAAATTAGGCTCCTTCTGCGTCAATACATCGAATCCAGCGAGTCTTCCAGCTTTCGAATGCATTGCGGTAGGCCTCCTCTGGAAAGTCCTTCAATGCCGCGGTACAAGCTCTTTTGATTCCGTCTACTGCCCCAAAATGCTTCTCTTTCATGGGTGTTTTGAGGCGTGGAAACAAAAAGAAGCCAGGGGAGCTAGGTCCGGGCTGTAAGGGGGCTGGGGGATCGTTGGCACCCCTGCTTTAACCAGGTAGTCGGAGACGATAAAGACTGTGTGGGCCGGAGCATTGTCGTGGTGCAACCTTCGGTTGTCTGGGAGAACTAAACGAACACTTAATCGCCGGTCTGAGTTCAACAGTTCCCTCACTCGTATCACATTGTCGGCTGTGGTGGTCGTGGATGGCCGTCCGGAGGGGTCCTCGTCGTCGGCCTCTTCCCGGCCTTGTACCACCGACACACTTGCCAATCTGACAGGGCATCTTCTTTGTAAGGTGACTTGATCATAGAAACTATTAGAATACTAAATTAAAGTTAGTATTATAGCTTTATTAGGAACAGGAACAAGTTAAATTACAACATGCTTAGAATGCTCACTACATGACAAGAACAAGAACAAGAACAACTGTTGCCACACAAGTAAAAAAAAAAATTAAGAGTTTAAGTGTTGCCATAACAATATACATTTGTAAGAACAGAATTAATATTTAATACTCCCTCCAATTCTGTTATTACTTACTTGGGAGTTACCAAAAAAAATTTAAGAAAATTGAAACACTCTTGGTTTACATATAGCCAAAATAACAACAAAAAATACAAAGATATCGACTTAGCGTTTAACAAGAATGTTTAACAGAGTTCTAAGTTTTTCAAATTTGTGCCTAGGCAAGGCCTTTGTAAAAAGATCAGCTAATTGTTCACTACTGGGAACATACTCAATGTTTACAGTGTTATCTTGATACTTTTCTCGTATAAAGTGGAATTTCACATCAATATGTTTACTACGCTTGTGGTACACAGGGTTTTTAACCAGCTTAATTGCACTTTGATTGTCTATGTGCAGAGTAACACCTTTATCACAAAATGATGTTTTATTTATGTCGCACAGCAACTGGCGAAGCCACATAACTTCTTTCACTGCAGTAGATGCCGCTATATATTCAGATTCTGTTGTTGATGTTGATACAGAAGTTTGCCTACTTGTGCACCATGTAATAGCACCACTTGATAGCATGAAAACATATCCACTAGTAGATCTTCTGGTGTCTATGTCACCAGCGAAATCTGCATCAGAATAACCTACAAGATAAGGATTTTCTGATCCAGACATATAATGAATTCCATGATGTGGTGTTCCCTTCAAATATTTCATTATTCTCTTGACAGCATTCCAATGTACTTGGCTGTAATTGTTTTGGAATCTGCTTACAAGATTTACAGCATATGTAATATCAGGACGTGTGGTAGATGACAGGAACATTAAACATCCAACTGCTTCACGATATGGCACATCACTTTCTTCTGAAATTATATCTGATTCTGATGACAGTATAACATTAGGGTCTGAGGGAACATTAACTGGATTACAATTTTCGAGGTTGAACTGCTTTAAAATTTTCTTAATGTATGCTTGTGAATGGATAAAAATTGAACCATCTTTGTTTTGATCTATCTCGATCCCAACAAAACGACCTGACTTACAAACAGTGGCTTCAAAGTTTTCATTCATATTTTTCATAATGTCATCCAAGATCCCTTCATCTTCGCAAAGTAAGAGAACATCATCAACATACAGAGTAAGTAGAACCTTCTTACCTTTAAAGACACCATGAAATAGACAAGGGTCAGCCATACTTTGCTTGAACCCAAATTTCAGCAAGAAATCTGAAAACTTCTGGTTCCAACACCTTGAGGACTGCTTTAAACCGTACAAAGATTTTCTTAACTTACAAACCAAATCTGTACCAACAGCTAGACCTGGAGGCGGTTGCATGTATAATTCCTCATCAATTTCACCATGTAAGAAAGCAGTTTTTATGTCACATTGCATTATTTTAAAGTTCCGTTGAGCAGCAATTGCCAGAATGGTTCGTATTGTGTCATATCTGGAAGTTGGGGAGAATGTTTCATTAAAATCAACTCCCTCCACTTGTGAGAACCCTTTAGCACACAGGCGAGCTTTAAAACGGTCTATCTTTCCATTAGGCAAGTACTTAATGTTGAACACCCACTTTGAACCAATTACATTTTTTTTTTTGGCATTGTACCAATTGCCAGGTGTTGTTTTTCTGCAGGGAGTCCAGCTCTTCTTTTATTGCGTCTATCCACTCCCTGGACTGGTGTGAGTTAATTGCCTCTTCATATGTCTTTGGAATTTCAGCAATATTTACATCATAACGTCTAGGAATTCTTAAATTTTGCCTGGGTCTGAAATTGTATGGTTGAACTTCCTCATCATCATCATCTGGATTCTGTGATGCATTTTCTGAAATTGCTTGATTCATATTCGAGTCCATTTCATTTTCTAAATCGGTGGCATTATCTTGACATTGAAAATTACTAATTGAAATTGTCTCTTGTGAAAAACTAACTGATGTATCTGAGCACTCATCAAACATGACATTCCTCGAGATTTTTATTGTTTTTGTGACTGGATCAAAGAGTCGATAATTTGTCGAATTTCTCTCATATTCCACGAAAATTGTTTTGTTACTTTTTGGCATTAGCTTCTTACGCAATTGATCAGGCACATGCATATAAGCTTCTGAACCGAAGGTTCTTAAGTGTTTTAGAGATACCTGTTTACCTGTCCACAGTTCATGTGGTGTAAATCCAGGTGACTGACTAGTTGGTGTACGATTTAGAATGTACACAGCTGTATTAACTGCTTCACCCCACAAAAACAAAGGTAACTTCTTGCTGTATAGCATTGATCGAGCACTTTCCATTATAGTTCTCATGTTCCTTTCAGCTCTTCCATTCTGCTGTGGTGTGTAAGGAGCAGTGGTTTCAAGTTCTATGCCTTTCTTATGGAGAAAATCTTTGAAGTTATGGTTGATAAATTCTCCACCATTATCTACTCTGAGGACTTTTATTCTTGTAGAATGCTTGTTTTCACAAAGAGACACAAAGGTTTTGAAGTGTTCTAATGCATCACTCTTATGTTTCAAGAATGCAGAAAAAATATAACCACTAAAGTCATCTTTAAAAATTACAAAATAATTCGCACCACCTAGTGATGTAGTGACATTGGACCACACAAATCACTATAGATTAATTCACCAGGTTTATTTGCTTTGTAATTTCTATGACTGAAAGATAATTTATGTTGTTTGCCATACTGACAACCTTCACAAAAGAATTTATCAGCATTTGAAAAATCTACATTATCAATAATTCCCTTTTCACTTAACTCTTTAAGGGCTTTAAGATTTATGTGACCAACTCTCTCATGCCACAGTTTAATGCTATCTGTAGCAGCTGCATTAGCTTCAATTGGTTTTAGTGTTTTAAACAACATCTGATACAAATTATTTGATGTACGGACTGCTGTACCAATAACTTCATTCCTATCATTATATATGTGTGCTTGGTCATTCATTTTTACTATTTTCATTCCTTTTCCAGTAATTACACCTTCAGAGAAAAGATTCTTCTTCAGGTCTGGAATGTAGAGAACATTTTGCATTTCACCTTCTATCCACTTACCATTGATCAATTTCAAAATAATTACATCTCCCTTACCCTTTATAGGAAGCTCGAGATTATTACCAAGACGAATGGTTTCATTTCCATTCATTTCTTTGAAATTATTAAGATAGTTCAGATTGTAAGTCATGTGAGCAGAAGCACCACTGTCCATTGTCCAATGGTCTTCAGTAGAATTTAGCGATTCTTGGAATTCTGCACTAAATGCATTGTGAGTACTGTTACTACCTTCCTGTTCATGGTTTTGATTATTCATCTTTCCACTTGGTCTGGAACGACAGTCTCGTGCAAAATGTCCCTTTTTGTGACAGGAATAACATGTTAACTTTGATTTATCAATACTTTTCTTTTGGTTATTGTATTTTGTTTCAGCCTGGTATTTTTTATTGGAATGATTCCCACCTCTGTTCATACCTCTTGGTTTGTTTTTATTGAAGCTTTCTGACGATGCTAAGAATGCAGTTTCCTCTTGTTCGATTTGATCTAAGGATATTTCTTCATCGATGAGTCTCGCTGTGAGATTTGAGACAGTTTGTCGACTTTCATCCATAGACAACCAAGCTTGTCTAAAATTTCGATATTTTTGTGGCAAAGTTCCTAATATTTTCGTCACAATCGTAGCATCACTTATACTTTCACCAGCATCTTTTATTTGATGAGCAAGGTTTTCAACTTTAGCAATATGTTGTGCAACAGTTTCATTGGAATCCATTTTTAGCTGATGGAATTTATCAAGTAGCAGCATTTTATTGAAGTCTGATCTCTGTTTAAAGATTGAGTCCAGTTTATCCATTACTTCCTTAGATGACTCACAACTTTCTATTAAATTTATTTGTGTCAATTCCATAGCAGAGGAGATTGTATACATTGCTATTGCATCATCTTTTTCCCATTTCTCAATTTTTGTAGCATCATCTTCTGGTTTTGTTCTTGTCCCATTTGATACTGTGAAAACACCTTTTGCTTTTAATGCAGAGTTTATTTGGAACTTCCATTGTGAGTAATTTTTACCATTGAACTTGTTTATTGAGGATATCTCAATGCTAGACATATTGAACTAGTTAGGCCTAAACTGCAGCAGGATTCTTCAATCAACTTTATGCAACATATGCAGTAGAACACATCTACTTATAAACATTTAATAACTTCTAAAATAAACAGAGTAATCCTGGGCCCATAACCTATTAGAATACTAAATTAAAGTTAGTATTATAGCTTTATTAGGAACAGGAACAAGTTAAATTACAACATGCTTAGAATGCTCACTACATGACAAGAACAAGAACAAGAACAACTGTTGCCACACAAGTAAAAAAAAAAATTAAGAGTTTAAGTGTTGCCATAACAATATACATTTGTAAGAACAGAATTAATATTTAATAGAAACAGTATCCGTCGCGGTCTTTCCAAGTTTCACGCAAAACTTGTTCGCAACTCTTAGTTCTAACAGTCGCTGCATTTCTACTTGTACAAGGTCACAAAACAATTCTCACGGATAATCTCGTTCTCACTCTCCGGATGCTCGGAGCACACTGAGCGGCGGGGCGCTGTTTAGATGACATCACCCACTATCAGTTTTAACCAGTCCAATCGCGCTCCGACGTGCAGTCGCGTCACAATAAAGTCACTGACATTACTTTCAGGACACACCCTGTATAAGAAAATCCGTTCCAATTACCCAAACTGACGCTATAGCTTACGACGACTGCAATTAATTATGACTGACTGACGCATGTAGCCTATAATAGTAGAACCTCAGTTCATCGTTTTTCATGGGGTGCGTAGGAAAAAACGATGATTGCGGGAAAACGACAAATGCAGGCTCAAGTCAAAATAAGAAGAAAACAATCTTTATGCATACTCGCAATGACTGCTTACCAACAAATCCTAATATGCAAGAAATTGTAAAACAAATTGAGAAGATGGAAACTAAGTGATATTTATTTAAGAGCCGTTGCAAGAGCTAATCGGGCAAGTCAATAGAAAAAAGTTCCCATCACCATCTCAGAATTTCATGATTTTTTAAATTTTTTTTTTGTGTTGCCTTACCCAAGGAAAAAACAAATCTGAAATATTTTTGATTTACTTCTTTTAGTTTTGGAGTTATGGGGGGGGGGGGACAAAGTACCCCAGACGAGTGACGTAGAATTAACTTATGGCCATATTATTATTTGCCACTTTATTGTCTCGACTGCGACTGGCTCAGAGGTGCTTCAGAGAAGTTTTTCATTTTATCCTATAATATGCCTTGCATATTAACATCTCAAATTCAAAATTCATTCGAAAATTGTCAGATCCCCCAAAATACCCCCAATTTCATAAGAAGTACAGTTTTAAGCAGGCCCGTGCTGGGTGCCTTGAGAGGGCGGTGGACAAAGGATGATGAGGGCTCTTTCCATAGACGTCTCCAACATAGAGCAAGGGGGGGGGGAGACACTTGTCTCTCCCTGAATTTTGAATGCTCTTTTTGTCCCCCTTTTTTTGTTCTTTTTCTATCTTTCCATCATAGTAATGGTATGGCGAAATAATCTTTGCCAATCCCCCCCCCCACACACACACACACTCACACACCGGGGAAAATATTCTGTTGGCGCCCGTAGCGCTTTCATAATCATATCGCAAATACATGTGTTTGAAATACTATTTTCAAAATACATTTATATTTTATATTTTCACAAGAAAAAGCAGGGTATTTTGAAAATGTATTTTAAAATACATTTTTAAAGTAGTTTGTATTTCCAAAATACCGAAAATAATTTTTCATTCTGAAGTTAAATTAATCTAACATCAAAATTAGCTTGGTTTGGGAAAATTAAGCAAAAATAATAGGACAGCTGGCATTAATTTTTTCCCAGTTCATGACATAAACAATTCTGTTGCATCTGCTCTATTTTAGTGTTATAACTGGTAACTAAAGAGGTGTTAGGGTTTTTTGAGACGCTTAAGTTATATTAAGAAAGACGGAGGGAGGAATTCTCACACGCCTATTTAGATTACTTTAATGATAGTTGGTCTAGGAGGCTTTCTGTATTACTGATAACTGATTCACAAATGTGCATGAAGCTGAAAAAGGAGAAAAACACGTTTGAGTAATATTCACTGGATTTCTGCAAAAGAATGTATAAGTAATACCAAATGTATTACCAAGTTACAGAAAAATAAGCCAGTCAGTATTTCTGAAATTATATATTACGAGATGGATCAAGCTTCCAATTTAGATGAATTTGCGAGTCGTTGTGCAATTCTCAGTGGAAAAAAATTTCAAATTTTATTTGTAGATGCAAATGAGAAAGTAAGGTACAGTGGCAGCTTTACCAAACCAAAAGGTCTATCGTAAGTGGAACATTCAAAACCACTACAAATTTTAAAACTCGCTTAAAGGTAAAACCTCAATCTTATCATAAAATTGACTAAGCTGAGTTCTTTTGTTCAAATGTCTAACTGAATTCAATAAGTCATAAATATTAATATACTAGCTTTTCAACGCCTTTTTTTTCAAACTTTTTTTTAATTGGATGCTCTGCAAGTTATATTTACTTCTCCTTCCATCAAAGCATGCTTGTCTTACTTTTTAAAAAAGTATGAGAGAGAAACAGTATACATATATATTTTTTTAAAAATTCTTTAACAGAATAGAACTTTAATTGCTGCAGTTTCTTTCCGAAAAATCAACAAATTTGAAAGTTCTAAAGTCATATCCAACAGTAAAAGAACATTTCATGAAATTTAACACAAGTTTGCCGACTAGTGCTCCTGTCGAAAGACTTTTTTCCTTTCCAGGCATCATAAATGCTCCAAAATTTACTAAGCAGAAATTTACTAAGCGATAATCAGTATGAAAAACTAGTTTTTTTTTTTTTTTTTTTAAAGCAAATCATTCTTTTTCTAAATCTTAGTGTTTAGAATAATTATACCATCTTTTAAAAGTCCCTTTCATAATTTCTAAATTAAATTGCATACTGTTAAGTAAATTAATACAATGGCACACTTGTTTTTGTAGTAATATATGAATGCACCTTAAAGTAGAAGTATAATTTAATTCATCTTCGTTTAGAAGTATATTTAATTTTATATTTTAATTCCATTCATTATCACTAAAAAATAACGTTCAATAAATACTTGTCAAACACAATTTTGCTTTCATGCCTTTTAAGATACAATTTATTCCAGAAAAAAATTCATGTATATTAAAAAAAAATAGTTACTACTACATTTGTTTGTTCATCAAAAAATACATTGAATAAAATAAACTAGATTTTTTTGTAGAAAATTTTATTTATTCTTGATTAAAGTTTTAGACGTATTTTGTATTTTGTGTGTATTTTGAAAATACATGTATTTTGTATTTTTTCAATTTTGAAAGTATTTTGTAATTTTTTGTGTTTGAAGAAATGTAATTTTGTATTTTATATCGAAAATACACTTTTTATGTATTTTGCCCAACTCTGCACAGAAACTTATACACAGTTCACAAAATTAGTTACAAGTCACACTAATCACATGTCACTTAATACAAGTCACAGTAAAAATATATTTACGAGTCACACTAATCTAGTTAAAATGAAACTTAAACGTAACTCCTAAAGAAAAGACAATAATAAACGAAAACGAGTGTGCAGTTCATGGTTTAGCACAGATTTAGAAAATGACTGATAAACCAACAAAAAAGAAGAATTCATTGTATGTTCGAGGGGTGTCCTTAGAGTTTTTTTTTTTTTTAAATTCCTTTTCATTGCTTTCTCAGTAATTTTCTGGAATGGTGTAAACCAGGAAGTTGTAATAGGAAACAATATGTTCCTTGTGTCTGTGTACCCCCTGCAAGTCCTGTCCTTGCTTATCAGTTAGTCCTCGAGCTAAAGCGCTGGTTTTTCGTTTATAGAGAAGACCCACAGCCCCCTCTTTTACTACCATACTATAGTGAATTCTAGTATTTAGTATGAGTTGGATTTTTTCTTTTTTTCTGAACACTTGTACACGACACGTACATCTGAAACATTCGCGTCATACAGATATATATTTCTATGAACAGATCGAGGGGGGGGGGGCTTTACAGATTGCGATACGACCCAGATGGATGGAGGTCATCTCGTTTTGTTCCCTGAAAGTGCGCGAAATGTAGGGGAAGAGAAAAAGGGTGCTTAGAAATCTTGTTACTGAGCATGGTTTTTCAAGGAACATATATGTTTTCTCTGCTTGACGATATCACCTTATCATATAGAAACGCGAAATGAGTGTAAAATTATGAGTCTGGGATAAAAATAGGTGTGTTTGTGTTTCGCTACACGTCTTTAAAATTACTTTGAAAAAATTACTAACTTGTAAAGCTTGTTAAATGTTAATATTACTAGAAAGTTTTTTTTTTTTTTTTTTTTTAAGAGCTCGACTAACAAAGCTGTCATTAGAAAGGAACATTACCTCTTTTTTGAAGGTTAAAAAATTATAAGGCTTATTTAGTTATTAATTTTCGTACAGGAGTAAAAAAAAAGGTTCGCGTTGTATGCGACTGCGCCTATCAGAGAATCAAAGACTTAAGGGGAGCAACTGCCCGCCCTAGCAACGCCATTGCTTTCAAGTTTCTGGGAAAATGACATTTCCATTTTATTTTATTTTATTTGGAAGGGGTAGGGGAGACTTTTCATAATATTGTTGCGGAATTACTCTGCTACTCCTGGGGTTCGTCGTTCTAAAGTCCAGTTGGTGTATATAGTTCAAGTAAAAAGTCTCTTGTCAGGATGGAACACAAACTTTATTGCTTCTAGAACTTCGTAGAACAATCAGCTGTACACAATTCACAAGCACAATCTAGCAGTAATGTGCTTTTAACAGTTCGATTAGATCAGAAGCTCTCACAAATGCTGTATTTCTCACACAAAATAGAACACTTTCACTGGCAAGAATTCAGCGAAAATATACGAGAAATAACACTAACAGTCTCTCAAGACTCAGCGATGAAGAATTTATACACAGCACTTAAATTCAAAGCTTCACAAACAGCGCGAAACACAGCTTCCTTCACAAAGCAAGCGTATTCACTCTCTCAAAGCTTGATCAACACTGAACTGTCGGGGCGACGCGCGCTTCTATAAATAGCCGAAGCAGAAGGTACAAGAAATTCCAGATAAGTCTATTTCTCGAGGGTTCTACATAAAGCGTGAATTTTGATTACGTCATAGAAGATAAATGATAGGTTATTATGCGTTTTTAATGCAGGAAAAACAACTTCCAGGCCCCATTGGGAAAATCGCGCCAAATGACCAAAAAGTCGCCAAGCTTGGCGACTTTTGGCGAAATAGCGCCAAATTTGGCGCCAAAAATAAGTCCCCAAATGTGAAGAAATCTAAGCTCTAGGACTAATATTTCTCAAGTTTTCTAGAACCTCCATTGAAAAACAATGGCAAACCGAAACCTCCATATCTCCGGTTCTAATTGGCCGATTTTGATGCAACAAAAAGCAAAATCTATCTATTTGAAGCGTAGAATACGAATTTTAAACCATTTTAAGCCACAGAGCTGCGGGTTGCCCCGAAAATTCGTAACATTGCCCCCTTCCCAAGGACTGCACGTCCCGGGCAGTACAATCCCTAGTTAGGAGGTCACACAAGTACCTACACTGTATAACACTTAACAAGATCTTAACAACATAATTCAAGCAAGTAATCAATAGCACAATAAGCAAATACACATTAATAAATAAATAATCAACATAATAAATAATTACACAGTAATAAATCATAAACATAATAAACAAATACGCATTAAAGAAAACTAATATATTACAAATATGTACACTAAACATGGCGTAAGTAGTGAGTGAAAGAGAGTGAGGAAAGAGGAAGAGAAGGGAAAGACAGGAAAGAAATGAGAGATGAAAGAAAAGAGGAATTACGCCATAGTGACAATGGTCTGAGCTAATTACAACCGCGGTAGATGGCTAGCCGATCGTAATGTACAACTCTTGGCTTCGAGTTTGGTGACTTACGAATCCGTACGATGACGTCATTCAGCCGGTTTACGACTGTGTAAGGACCGTCCCACGGCAATTGCAGCTTGGGAGACAGGCCTTTCCGTCGAGTAGGATTCCATAGCCAAACCAGTCACCTGCGTTGAACTCGTGTCCCGTAGCCTTCGTGTCGTAGCGAGTCTTCATCTTTTCCGTGTTCAGGTTGATCCGCTCCCGAGCAAAATGATGCACATCTTCAAACCGTGCCCGAAGGTTTTCCACGAACTCCTCTGGCGATGAAGGCGCATCTGGAGGGCGGCCGAACACTAGATCGGCGGGAAGACGAAGATCTCTGCCGAACAGCATCTGGGAAGGTGTGAAGCCGGTAGTCTCGTGGACGGCACTCCTATAGGCCAGCAGAAAGAGGGGGAGTTTCCTGTCCTAGTCCTCTTGATTCCTAGATACCAGGAGCGAGAGGTTGTTCAAAATTGTGCGATTGAACCTCTCCACCATGCCGTCAGATTGTGGGTGTAAAGGCGTAGTCTGGGTTTTGTCTATTCCGAGAAGTCGACATAGTCCTTTAAAAACTGTAGCGGTAAAGTTCGTTCCTTGGTCGGAATGAAGCTGCAGAGTGGTTCCATATCTGGAAATCCATTCTTGCACCAGTACCTCTGTTACGGTCGTAGCTTCTTGATCTGGTATAGGAAACGCTTCGGGCCATTTAGAGAAATAGTCAATGACAACCAGGATGTATTTGTTGCCATCCGAAGTTCGCGGAAGAGGTCCCAGGATGTCGAGGGCAATCCTCTCAAAAGGCGCTCCTACATTATAACGGTGTAGTTTTCCATGGCTTCGCTTCTTCGGGACTTTACGGGCGGCACAGGCGTCACAAGCTTGACACCACTTTCCGACATCGCCTCGAGCCCTAGCCCAGTAGAAGCGCTCGCGAACTTTCTGCAGGGTCTTCATTATGCCAAAATGGCCTCCAGTTAAGCCATTATGCAGCTCTTCTAGAACCTTCGGAATCCTCGAGCGAGGGAGTAGTAACTGCCATCGGAGCATCTTGCCGTCGTCCGACTCCCATTTACGATACAGGACTCCATTTCTCAGGCGAAGCGAATCCCATAAAGCCCATTACTGTTTTGTTGCCGGACTGTAAGATGATGTTTCTTGCCAACTGGGCTTAGCGCTGGATTTTTCCATAAATTCCACAATAGGTTTGATGTCGCTGTCTGCTAATTGGTCCGCCCGAACATTTTCGTCACTCCAGGGATCTTGAGATGATGCCGATGATGTAACTTGGCGGACAACGGGATGTTTCAGATCGTAATTTTTCTCTGCCGCGACAACTGTCTATGCAGGGCCTTCTCGACAAAGCATCTGCATTTCCATGAGATGACCCTTTCCGATGACGTATCTCGATGTCATATTCTTGTAATCGCTGTATCCACCTGGTTATTTGGCCCTCTGGATTCTTGAAATTTAGAAGCCAGGTTAAAGCGGCATTGTCCGTTCGGAGCAGGAACTTTCGGCCGTGCAGGTAATGATGGAAGTGCTCTACGGCTTTAATGATAGCAAGAAGTTCATTTCTCGTAACATAATAGTTACGTTCTGCCTTTGAAAGGCATTTGCTCCAGTAAGCAATGACGTGTTCTTGGCCATCTATCTCCTGGGACAAAACTGCTCCAACACTCTCCTTACTTGCGTCTGTGTCCAGGATAAATGGCTTGTCAGGGTGAGGATACGACAGGATCGGCGAAGATGTTAAAGCCGTCTTCAGTTCGTTGAATGCGTCCTCACATTCCTCAGTCCATAGAAATTTCTGTCCAGTCTCGGTCAATTTGTGAAGAGGTCTTGCAATTTGAGAGAAACCCTTCACGAATTTTCGATAGTAAGTACACAGACCGAGAAAACTTCTTAAGTCATGGATATTCTCGGGACGACTCCAGTTCTTGACTGCGGACGTCTTTTCGGGATCGGTTCGGACTCCATGGGCGGATATTATGTGCCCGAGGTAACGTACTTCCCGACGAAACAAATTGCACTTCGATGGACTTAGTTTCAAGTTTGCCTCTTTTAATTTCTGCAGTACCTTTCGAATGTTCTCGAGATGCTCTTCGAAAGTCCTTCCGACGATGATGATATCGTCCAAATAAACGAGACATGCTTCGTAGGAAAGTCTCTCAACACTGTCTCCATTAAACGCTCGAATGTAGCCGGTGCGTTGCAGAGTCCAAAAGGCATAACTTTGAACTGCCACAATCCTTGTCCCGTGGTGAACGCAGTCTTTTCACGGTCATCGGGATGGATTTCTACTTGCCAGTAGCCACTCTTGAGATCCAGAGTGGAGAACCATTCATTTCCCGATAAAGTGTCCAATGTGTCGTCTATCCTGGGAAGAGGGTAGCTGTCTTTCTTGGTAATGTCATTCAGACGTCTATAGTCAACGCAGAACCGGGTGGAACCATCTTTCTTTCGGACCAAAACAATCGGCGAGGCCCACGGACTAGTCGATGGATCGATGACGTCATCACGCTGCATCTCCTCTAAAAGTCTGCCCACCTCTTCTTGCTTAGCAAGAAGATGGTGCTTGATGGGAGAATGGCTGCTTGTGTCTATTCTATGTTGCGTTAACCTCGTACGGCCAAAGTCACCGGAAGTACGAGAGAAGAGGTCTTCAAATTCAGCTATTACTTTCTCTGCAGCGCTTCTCTGTTCTGCCGTTAACTCCACGTCTTGTAATAATTCCTTCGTCAGGCACTCGGAAGATTTAGCTGTCGTTTGGCTGATGTTCTTATTAATGCAGGTAACAGGAGTGCATGTCGCCAACACTTCATTTTTCTTTATCACCTTCGACTTGTCCGTCACATTTGCTACTCTAACTGAAATTTCTGTTCTCGACAAGTCCACAAGTGTTGCTCCCACAAGTACTCCTCTGGCGGAATCACTATTGTTTGGGTGTTCGATTAATCCAAAACAGAATTTATTGCTTTCTTTTACTGTTCCAGAAATTATTAAATCAGTTCTGGGAGGTAGAGTGATATCAGTCTGGGCTATTATTTGCTGAACAGGTAAAATAGTTTCATTTTTAATATCGAACGCAGCTATTTCTTCTGAGTCTGAACGAAGCTCATTATTCTTAAAATCCAAGTTAAATTTGTGCGATTTTAAAAAGTCGAGTCCGAGAATAAAAGAGTCTGTAACATTGGCGACATATACCACATGGTCGTATCTGACATTCCCAAACGTGATTTCTACTTGCGCTTTTCCGCCCACTTCGATCTTGTCACCTGTCACAGTCTGGAGGGTCAGCGAGGGCGGAGTCCAGATAATCTTCAAATTTAATTTCTTGGCCAGATCCGTCCTTATGATAGTTACGTTCGCGCCAGTATCAAACACCATGTGGCATGGGGAACCATTAACGTATCCCAGTACGAATAGTCCATCACTGCCGCCATTCACTGATGAAATCTCAAATCTGTAAGACTTTCAAACGAGGCTTTTGTATATCCCTCAGCCTCAATTCCTGAAAGTCGTCTCTTTTCTGTCTTCCTTCATGGGCTTCTCTGGTGCATTGATAACTGCGATCTTTACGACGAGAGTTCTTTTGTACGTCACAGTATTTTCGTAAATGCCCCTCACTGTTGCACCTCCAACATTTCACTTTTCTTGGCTCTGACTGTTCTTGTTGTTCCACCAGATTTTCCAGGGTCTTTAATTTATTCTCTAATCTCTCCATTTCTCCATCCGTAGGCTCCTGGAATGACACAGCTCTAATATTATGCCGCTCTTTTCTTACGGCCAGCTGAGCTGCCTCTAGCTTCATGGCGAATACGAGGGCTGACCCAAGATCTATATAATCCGCCAAGATCAATGCTTTCTGAATTTCAGAGTCCAAGAGGCCTTCAATAAAATGTTGCACTGCAACTTCTTCTCGAACGTTATCTGGATAACTGCCATAGGCTAGATGACACAGCCTATCTATGTCGGAAGCCAGCTCTTGGAGGGTCTCGCCAGGTCTTTGCATCCTTGACTTAAGTTGGATTCTACTATATTCTTTCTGGCACTTCTCTCCGAATTTCATCTCCAAGGCACTTGCGAGGGCGTCAAAATCTCCTATCTTCGTCGCTCCAATAGTTTGCAATACCTTAATTGCATCTCCGCTAAGGGAAGCGGCCAGTTGGTCCGCTTTCTCGGACTCGCTCCAACCATTGGCTTTAGCGACGATTAAAAATTGGGTCTTGTAGGCTTCCCAAGGAGTCTTTCCGTCATAAGTGGTAAGTTTCACTGCTGGGCGGCGTGACGACAGTCTGATGTTTTCCGGTAACTTTCCCAGCTTGACGAGAGAGTCCAATTTTTCTTCCATTTTAGCTTCACATTCTTCCCGTATTTTCGAAACTACATTTTCTTTCCAATCCAATTTGTCCTCGATTTTATTATTAAATTCTTCACGTAATTCTTTCATGTTTCTTGTTTGGCCTTCTTCTAGTATCGACATTCTTTTCTCCATTTCCTCATGATTTTTCTCTACTTTTCGCAGTCCGGATTTCATTTCTTCCAGCCCGGCTTCTATTTTTCTATCGAGTCCGGATTTCATCTCGTCGTGTGCGGCTCTTAACTCCTCCAATTCGATTTTCACTTCATTGTGTGCGGCCTTTAACTCCTCCAATCCGGTTTTTGTCTGTTCTTGTCCGGCTTCAATTTTCTTCTCTAAATCCGCCTTCATCTGTTCTTGTCCGGATTCAATTTTTTTTTCTAAATCGGCTTGTCCGGCTTTCATCTCTTTTTTTATCTCATCTTGTCCGGATTTCATTTCCTGCATCATATTCATGAGCTTTTGAAGTTGTTCTTCCATTTTTTGTCTAGTCAAAACCATAAACTGGAAAATTAAAGTCCTTCTTTAGAACCCCACTCCTGACACCAAATGTTGCGGAATTACTCTGCTACTCCTGGGGTTCGTCGTTCTAAAGTCCAGTTGGTGTATATAGTTCAAGTAAAAAGTCTCTTGTCAGGATGGAACACAAACTTTATTGCTTCTAGAACTTCGTAGAACAATCAGCTGTACACAATTCACAAGCACAATCTAGCAGTAATGTGCTTTTAACAGTTCGATTAGATCAGAAGCTCTCACAAACGCTGTATTTCTCACACAAAATAGAACACTTTCACTGGCAAGAATTCAGCGAAAATATACCAGAAATAACACTAACAGTCTCTCAAGACTCAGCGATGAAGAATTTACACACAGCACTTAAATTCAAAGCTTTACAAACAGCGCGAAACACAGCTTCCTTCACAAAGCAAGCGTATTCACTCTCTCAAAGCTTGATCAACACTGAACTGTCGGGGCAGCGCGCCGGTTTATATAGGGGAAGCTTCTAGAGGAGTATATTTCTTGAAGATTCTACATAAAGCGAGAATATTGATTACGTCATAGAAGAGAAATGTTAAGTTATTATGCGTTTTTAATGCAGGAAAAACAACTTCCAGGCCCCATTGGGAAAATCGCGCCAAATGACCAAAAAGTCGCCAAGCGTGGCGACTTTTGGCGAATTATCGCCAAATTTGGCGCCAAAAATAAGTCCTCAAAAGTGAAGAGATCTAAGCTCTAGGACTAATATTTCTCGATATTTCTAGAACCTCCATTGAAAAATAATGGCTAATCGAAACCTCCATATCTCTGGTTCTAATTGGCCGATTTTGATGCAACAAAAAGCAAAATTTATCTATTTGAAGCGTAGAATACGAATTTTAAACTATTTTAAGCCCGAGAGCAGCGAGTTGCCCCGAAAATTCGTAACAATATTAACTTGCAATATCAGTGCCGTAGTTAGGAGTTGGCCAGGTTAGCAGGTGCCAGGGGCGCAAGCCTCAGAAGGGCCCACATGGTAGTCTTTTCCTGCATAACAGTAAGTAAGAAGTCTTAGAGATACAAAATTCAAATCTTGACAATGGCCCTTACAAGGAAGGATTAAATGGGGTAGAGGGGAAATCGCCCCTCCCGAAAAAAAAAAGTAAAATATCCTATTTTACTTCCATAAAATAAATGTGTGTGAATCTTCCAATTATTGCAATAACACGTCGCTGGGCCCTCATGACCCCTAGTTACGACTTTGTGAAAAACAAACTAATTACAATATCAGTATAAAATGTCGCAAATATTTTTTAAACATCATATTTTATCCTCGACAACCGAAAAAATCCACTAACTGATATAAGTAAAAGCAGAGTGAGGGTCGATGCCATTCAAAAATCATAGACTGTTAGTCCTTCATGCAGGTGGAAATCGAGTAAGGGAATATGACAGTTAATAGATATTTAAAATGTGAAACTTTTTGTACATTTCATTCTTCTTCGTAGTAGCGTAGTAAATATACATTTTTGTGTTTTAAAAACTAGAACACTCGAGCAGTGGTGGACAGAGGCGCCGACTTTACAAAATTTCTGTGGGTGCCCTAAAAGTCCGTGGAGGGGGGGGGGTTAATAAAATGTTGAAAGTCGCACAAGGTTTGTAATTTTTGATAAAGGATCGCTAAGTTTGGTGCCAAAACGCGACAATTTATTTTAAAGGGGGAGAGTTGGAATGTACTTGGCTAAGATTGTAAAATAGTTTTAGTAGGTGATTTTAAGATAGATTTTGATTCCGAAGATGGGTTTTTATGGAACATGGAAAAAAATACGGCACACTCATGAATAACGATACACTTTCCTACTTTATGGAATCTTTTCCAACTACCCTTCAATCTTTTCCTATTATTATTTGCTTCCTTGCTCGTAACTACTCAATCATTTGACTTTTCGTGCGCATTTTTACCAGTGGGAAATGGGTAATACAAATAATCATTTTAGCTCCACATAAAATATCCAATATCTGAGGGTATGGATCGAAGAAACTATATCTGCCTCACGGTTTTGGTACACAAATTAAAATAAACTAACTGCACCAAGGATTCGAAAAAATTCAGGATGATTCTTTACAAGCTGCACTACACACTGCAATAAATTCGAAAACTTTCATGAAACTTTCAGAAAAAAAATCTTAAACGTGGAACTGCTCAGCAAAATATTTCTAAGAGTGGCCATTCTGCAAAATTTTTTGTTTATTCCGGTGTCTAGTACAGCTTGTGAACATACATCCTAAAAATTGTGAAGTGCTTAAGATAATTAGTTTTCTTTTTTGTATTTATACACCAAAATGCGTGTTTTTTTTTCCAGCGCTGAAGGCAACATTCAAAATTTAATTTAAGTGAATAGTGTGAATTTTGGCATCCGATTATTTGTACTACGGTGAAGCAACGCTGGGCATAGAATGAAAGTTTCCACCGTTGTGTCTTAGTAACGATAACAGCAAATCATTTAAAATTCACATTCTTTTTAAAGTAATGAAGTATTTCTGATGAAATGCCCTTCTTTTAGAAAAATCTGCTTGTGCTGGAGTCACCTTAAATTTTTTTTCCTTACTCAAATTCTCTCTCAAAATTCGAGGATTCCTGGGCGCACACCCCCTTGTCCTTGTAATAAATCAGACCTGAAAGAGGTGTATTACACTATTTCACTTTCTTTTTTAAAACTTTTAGCGATAGAATTTTGATTGGTTTTAACTAATCATTATAAATATCAAAGCAAAAGAAAAGTGTATTACAACGTTTATTTGGAAAAAAAAAACATGCAACAATAATATCACAATCAGTCACATTTCTTGTCATGTAAATGGAAATTTTGTATAAAAAGTGATTCAGTTTTCGAATGTAACAATTCACGATCTATTTTATTCTTGTTTAATCTATCTCATCCCTGTCTGAAATCCTCAGAGTTTTCAAAAAATGTTATTCATAGTATTGTTTCTCAGCTCATTCATTTCCTGTTTTTTTTTTCCCGAACTACAGCGATAAGCTGAAAGTAGCTGTCATTCAGTTGCCTTTAAACAGGGTTTAATTTCTATCCAAAAAAGTGCGAGAGCCCTACTTTTTTTGTATTGCAATTAACAAAAATTTACTTATTAATTACCTAATTTAAGGTATTAAGTGAATTTTTGTTACCTCTGTATTAGTTTGCGATGTAATAAAATTAATATCAACAGAAACAATTACGATGGTAATTAAAATTTTAAATTTAGTGTAAAATTTCACCGAGAAAAAAGAAGTAGTGGAGCTGAGCTCCCATGCAAATTAAGCACTTCCTTTAAATACATGCAAGTATTTAGCACCCACGAAAACTTTTCTGTGTGTGCTTGAGATCTGACGTACTACATAAAAAAAACAACCGTCCCTCACTAAAATTTTATTTTCGAATTATGTAGTTGCAAAGCACTCGTCGTCCTCAATGGCGTGACTATATCGTTAGGGCCCGTAATGAATTCATTGGATAGGGTCCTTCCTCATTGTACAGAATCTCAACCAACATGTTGCAGTTCACTTTTTCTAGCTTTCTATTTGGGAAAGGCTCCCCTTCCGGCCGGGGGACCGTGGCTTTTGCCCGTTCTACCGCCCTATAGTTACGCCAGTGATTGTCTCATCGAAGTTCCTCATGCGCATCTGAATTATAAAGGACATGGTGCTCATATAGGGAAGTAGGTGGGGGCTCGGGTCCTTCCCTCTAGCCGTCGGTATAGTGAACATTTTTATATTAGCTAACCTTTTTTCACTATTTCAGTACTAAAATGTTTGAAAGCGCGATTGCCGATGACCTTACAAATGCAATAAATAACCCCTCCCCCCTCCCTCCACGTCTTAACCCTTTATCAGGCAGTGGTAAAATACTTACCACCTACGGTCTATTAAATACAGAAATCAATTGTCATTAGTGAATTTTCTGATATTTGTTCAGTTATATTGGATGTATATTTTTTCCATACGTCTAGATTCTAAATAATATTTGGCTTATGAACTTTTCTTTCATTCGCAATTTTAAGGAAAGCTCGAATAACTACTCGAAAATTGAGCATAAGAATCATCGCTTTTAATTATATATTTTTGCGTTTAATTCCGTGTACAAGCAGCAGGTAGTTTTCCGACTTTGATTTTGTGCATAATTAATGTATTCTCCTGCAAAATTTCTATGTTTGTTTAGTACTTGTTTCTCCAATTTTCACGTAGGATATTACAGTAGAGGGAAAATATATGAATTAATTCTAAAAAATGGGCCAGAAAAATTCCAAGTAATTTCGACTCTCTGCACATACCCTCGCCTTATAAAGGGTTAAAGTACTCATATGGACGTCCATGCCGAAGCACCCACATTAGGGCGGATCGAAAAAAAATTTTTTTTTCGAAATCTTTATCTCCTGAGGTCTCAAAAGTTGTATATTGATATGAATAAGACGTGTGTAAAATTTGAATGTTCTACGACAACGTCTTGGGGTTAAGCATTGAACTTGAAATTAAGAAATTTTTGAAAAATATGGCTTTTCCAAATTATCGAGCAAAAAATTTCTTTTCCAAATTATTAGGCTCCGGAGGTTTTAGGAGTTGTATATTGTTATGAATAACACGTATGTAAAATCTGGAGGGGCAACAACAATTTCTAGGGATTGCACATCGAGCTTGAAATCTATAAATATCTGAAAAGTATGTGTTTTTTGAAAAAATTATGTAGAAAGCGAACTTTATTTGTTAAAAATAATTTGGTTTTTTTATATGTTAAAAAATGTTCAGAGAAACTCAGTAAGTCACAAAAATATGGTCTTACGAATAGTTTGATACAATGCACACGTTATGCTGTCGTTTTGTCTTGGGCGCGGTACGCAAGCTGTGCTCTAGACAACTAGCTCCGGTTTGCCTGCCGAGTGATGGCGATGCATTCGGTTAAACGGCACGAGATATTTCGTTGAAACAGGCATTTAGTTTAACGTTTCAGATAGATGGTGCTTTCAGTGTACTCTCAAGAAAGCTAAAGGGTAATTGCCTTGCACTGCTACGATTCTGAATAGAGTGAAACCGTCTGCAACAGAACATGGAACAAAATCGGCGTTCTTAGAAGAGCTGGGGATATCGAAAGAATTACCTTGTACCAAATTACCAACCCGAGAAGACATACGCGTACTTCAATATTACTTTTTTGTACTTAAGAAGAATAAAGGGAAAAATCCATCGGAAGGAGAGGTAAACTTAGTTGTGGCGATCAAAGTACAGGAAATTTGGATGAAGACCAGTATCCCTACTGTGTTAATCCAAGGAATTCAAGAGATAGTTAGAAAAGGTCATGAGCAAGTTCAGCAGCTAAGTAAATCGTACGTTAGAGACGGGCATAAGGGAATTGGGGGAATAACGGGAATTGTTTATGAAGAAAGTGGGAAAGACTCTCCCTTACCGAGCTATTGAATATCGCACTTGCAAATGCCTTGACTTTTCCCGGAGCAGGTGTGGCTCAGAGCCTCGCATACCTCATACAGAACGGGAGTCATTAGCAGACCAGAGGGGAGCAATGTGACAATCGATGGAGTTGTAAAGAAGAGAAGTTTATGGAGAATGAGAGAAAAGTTGAAAGGTTGGAAAGAGAAATTTCGAGATTGGTGGAGAAAGAGGTGAAAGTTTCAACATCCAGTCTCCAACTTTAGTCATTGATTTGGAAAGAGAAAATAACTTAAGAGAAGTGCGAAAGACTGAAGAAAACGCTGAATGCCTATCTACCGCCACTTTGGGAGATTCGTTCACAAATGACCAAGTTAGAATAAAAATATCAGTGCTTTCACAAGTCTGCGACGCAAAACTATTGCGGACTGGGCAGCAGCAACTTTGGTATCAACTTTATTTCACAATCAAGAAAGCGGAAGGAATGCAGATGGAGAGAAATCTTCTCAACTGATTCTTGACCCATATAAAATTACAGGAAGGCTGAGATGACTCGCAGTGAAAGAAACGGAAGAAGGCTTTAAAATTTTCTTTGGATTGTGTTTTGATAGGAGGAAGAACAAAACCTGATACATAGAAAAATTTGTTGACAGGAAATTACTCCCAAGTGTTTGTCACAAAGAGCATGATAATGGAACCTGGCTCAACATACTTTAGCCATATGTCACGATCTGATTTTAAGAATTTCACTGGAAATTTGGGAGAGTTTGATACGAAATCCATTCATCTTAGGACCCTCACATACATTGGCGGTGGTGGCAAATCATCAAATTCTGGAAAGAACAAAAAAGTCATCCGAAATCTAGAAACGCAGTTCTCTAACTAAATCTCTGCCATGTTGTATTCGCCAACTTCACACAATAGCAAACAGCCACTCCAAAATTTGCTGTCTATCCATCTATCAGATGATGGTTTCTTACGATCTAGATTATTACACTTGACATAAAATACCACAGTTTGATTTGAAGTCAGGCTTTACATTATTCATTAAAACGCATGCTCCAATAATTGGATGCTTGGGCTGGCACGAGCAGGCAGTGGCGGATCCAGAAATTTTTTTCGGGAGGGGCTAAATTTTTAAAAAAGCTTATTTCACCCAATTAAAATATACTATAAATCAAAATTTTAGTCTAAACCAATGTATTAGGCTTTTGGGAGGGGCTAAGTAATAAAATATGATCATTTTAGCTATTTAAAGTGTATAATAAAGCAGAATGTTACCCTTGAGCAATCTCTTTTGGGGGGGGCTGAAGCCCCCTAGCCCCTCCCCTGGATCCGCTACTGCGAGCAGGACTCGGATCGCAGGCAAATCACCGAGGGTCCTGGGTAATGTAGTTGCGATTGTGGTTGTACTAGCGAAGAGCTGTGATGTGAATCTTACTGACTATTTTTCAACAGGACTAATTCATTAAAATTATAATTCATTAAAACTTTTGCTTTCTACATACTTTTGTCAAAAAACGCATATTTTTCAGATACTAATTATAGATTTTAAGCTCTATGTGCAACTCCTAGAAATTGTCACAGCCCTTTCAGATTTTGCATACGTTTTATTCATAATAATATACAACTTCTAAAACCTCGGGAGCCTAATAATTCGGAAAATAATTTTTTTGATCGATTTTTTAAGAAAGTCATATTTTTCAAAAATTTCTAAATTTCAAGCTCGATGCGCAACCCCAAGACGTTGTCGTAGAACATTTAAATTTTACACATGTCTTATTTATATCAATTTACAACTTTTGATACCTTAGGAAATAAAGATTTCGAAAAAAATTTTTTTCGATCCACCCTAACCCACATACATTTGGCCTCATTAAAGATTTTCTTTTAAACTTTTAAAATATCACACAACTAATAAGCAAATAAAGCATTTTAGTACTGAAATAATGCAAAAAGTTCAGTATGCTTTATTGCCGACGTGTTCTTTGTAGTGCTTCTTTATAATGTCAGCATTAATTGAAATTTGCCGCCGCTTGTGAAATCAGATGTTTCCTCCATGTGAAACATGTTTACTGCGAGACCATTAAGAAATTGCGCCGCGCAATACAGAACAAGCGCCGAGATTACTGTCAAAAGGTGTTTTTTTTTTTTTTGCACGATAATGCCCGACCTCACACTGCGAACGTGACAAAACAACTCCTACATAAATTTGACTGGGACGTGTTTGATCATCCTTCGTACAGCCCGGACCTCGCTCCTAGCGACTTTCATCTCTTACACCTAAAATCTTTCCTTGGTGGTCAACACTTTAACGACGAGGACGAGCTGAAAGAACATGTTACCACATGGTTGACAACACAGGCGGCAACCTTCTATGAAGAAGGAAAACGCTGTGCGCGCACAGCCAGCTGTCGTCAAAAAAGGGTCTCTAGATCTGTGGCACGCGATGAACGTTTCGATCGTCCGCAATCTTGCTGGTAGTTAAGTCGAGCGATGGCAACGGCTGCCCCTTTTCAGCATTGGGAAAGGGTTGCGCCTCAAAGGGTTAAAAAGTCCTCTGCCCAAGGCATTCCTAGGCAGATATCCTTCCACAATTGCCTCATCAACTCCTTCACTACTCATCTCCCTGGCTCCTCCAGGAACCAGGGAGAAGAAAGTGCTTCAACCCTGCAAAAAATCTTGCTTAATTGTAACATTCCGCTCTATTGTATATTTTATTTAGGTCAAATGAGTTATTTTTATTGGCTGCCACCGAAAATAATCTCTTGTATTTGGTGTTAAACGGTAGCAAAATAAGCGCTCTTCGATTTGAAAACTTCAGAATTTTTCAGATGGCCTAATAGCTATCATGTAGAAACCTTTTAAAAATCTTTTAAAACATATAGAAATCATTAAAACAAATTTTGAACTAGGTGGGAATGGGGTGCCTATTAAAATGCCTTAAGGACGCACGTGCTTACAGCTCTTATTTAAAAAAGAAAATAAAAAAAGATCTTGCTTAGTAAAATTAATTTGAGCTTTAAAGCGGTTTATATATCTTAATATGCTTATGAAATTTTATATTTATCAAACCATTTAAGATATATGTGTCAGCTTCTTTTTGATATAAAATATTTATATTTTTAAAAATGATATTCCAGGCATATTCTGGATCTGGGAGGAAAACAAGACTAATTTTTAAAATGCATGCTGGCAATATATGCTAAATATAACCTTAAATTTTTTATAAGATCAATAGCATTTTATTAAAGAAAAAAATAAATACACATAATTATTTTAAAATAATTTAATACATTTAAAAACACTAAACTAGAAAAACAGATTCTTGCTTGATAAACATTACCCAGTTATCTATGTTAAACATAGATTTAAAAAACAAATCGGAAAAGTTCAAAGAAGTCGGAGAAAAATTATTGCGCGTGGATTCTTAAAAATAATCATATTATACCCCTTTTTCTTCCATACTGTCTATTGGTGTATGTGTGTGTGGGTGGGGGGGGGGCAATCCTACATAAATTTTAAATGTTAAGCACGACTTTTTAACTTAATACTGCTTGACATTTAAAGGTGTTTTTTTTTTTTTTAAGCGCAAATGGAAATTCTAAATTTTTACGACCCCTGTCCCTTTACAGTTCGCTACGTATTAACGAAAGATGTGAGAAAATGAACTAATAGCGGAATAGCTTTATTTGAAATGCATGCTAGAGCCCACGATAGCGATCGATGCCGGTAGCAGAGGTCGCTAAAATCGCTTGCCTGTTGCTGTGAGCTTTCCGGCAGCTTTAGTATCTCTGAAGAAGAGTGTCATACATTTAAACATTAAGATGGTCGACATGCATTTCCAAATGGACGAATCGTCCAGTCTTACATTCGATTTTGAGAACGAAGACTCGAGACCTAAGAAAAATAAAGTCTGTGTCTCTAGTCCGTTCTTGTGGCTAAATGGCACCTTTCAGTTCGCGTTTTGTTTTCGGAATGTGTAGCTCATGGGAAAGTTCGAATCCGGGAATGAGAGATGTGAATCGTTAAACGGATGATAAACAAGTATGTGCGCTGAGTGCCTAAGGATCTCGTGCTAAAATAATATAGGCTCGTGTAATATTGGAATGTGGAAGCTACTATTGTATCGTTCGGGGATTTAACATATCAATACTTGTGAGTCCATAAAATGTGAGAAAAAAGTAAAGTGCCATTAAATACAAACATTCAGGTAAGATATGTTTTGATACAGTTAAACATCTGCAAAGTGTTCTTTTCGGAATAACATATCTTTTTGTGGGATTGAAGTAAACAGGAGGATTTTCAATCAGTCAAATGACGGGCAATATATACAAAAAGATTCACTTTTAGAGCGTATTGCAACGTTACAAATTCTTTGTGAAACATATCAAATTTTCTCACTCTTCTGACATATTATATTTTTATAGTGACTATTTTGATTTTAATCAAGATTTATCAAAGTAAAATGCTTTATATTCTTCCAAAAAAACCGAAAACTTCTCTCTCTATGTGAAAACTTGTTATTATTTAACTCTAGTTTCTTGAAACCAAGTATTGTACCGTGATAAAACGATGGAGTGCATTTCTGTTTGAAAACATACTTTAATTTAGAGTTTAGAAGCGATGTTCATATTTTATCCATGACGCAATGCTGCAAATAATTTTTTAGATGCAATGCAAAGGTGATTGAAAGCACAATAATATTAAGCAGTTTTTCACTTGCGACCCAAAAGCGGGAAATTGATTTGATTGTTTAAAAGTCGACAATGTCCCAAAAGAAAAACTGAATGATGTGAATTCGTGCACTCCAAATCATTTATTTGTTTGAAGTATTTGACGTCTAGAATATGTGCATAGATTTTCAATAACTGATATTGTATCCTTTCATTTGGAATTTGAAAACAGTTGTTATTAAGATAACGGTATGTGAATTCCCTTCGGGTTTCCATTTAAATCAGGCGTCATGAAGCTATGGCATCTTCTGCAAAACACCTCAGTACTCATCTATATTTCCACATGGAGCGGAATGACCGTAAACATGGCAGCCGAAATGGTCCAGCTGGTACATCTGGTTTCTATCAAGGTGATCTCCATAATTCACCAACTACTCAACGACCTCACTCATGGAACAAAGAGAACGACATGGAAGCAAGTTCTCGTACTTACAGTGGGGAAATCATATCTTCATACAATACGCCACTTGAAGGGAGTCCAACCTGTTTGAGTGAGCGTCGAGGTAGCATCATGGGCAGTGACTGGCCTGAAGATTACTTTAGTTATAGCCCTTATCTTTTAACCCCTGACTTATCCTCCAAATCTAGGACACGCAGACGCAATGCCAGGCGATATGGTGCATCTTCAAGTAGATACCAATTGAATACAGACGATGATGACGACGATGAAGACTATATACAGCCGATTATGGAGCATCCGAGGTTAAGACCCCCGGAACCAGCTTCACCCATTTTAGACCGCAGAGTTCTGCCACCCACTCCGGACGAATTGCAAGACAAAGACGATTTATCGTGGCCTTCTCTATACCAGGAAGACTACGAGCAAGATTGCTTTATAGTTCCCTCACACATGAAAGGAAGGTTTCTTCCTGTCAAAAATGTAAGTGTCTGGAACGGGTAATATTTTGACATTGAATTATTTAAATTACCTTTATGGCTTTTAGCATCAATTCATAGCGTTCGCTTAAACCCAGCAGCTGTACAGTAAATAATCTTTCTCATGCATGTACTATTCTACGCTAGAATATATTGAATATGTATGGTACATGTCAGGGAAAAAAATTTCGGAGGGGGTCCAAACGGTGAAAAAGGCAGAATTTTTCACAAAAAGACTTCATCATTCTTATTTTGTTAACAGAAACTGAAATTTCGGGGGGGGGGGTCCGGACCACCTGGACCACCCCCCCTGGGTACGTCCTTGGTACACGTGCAATCTTATTAAATAGTATACATTGTTGTGCAATGGTTTTGGATTGATTGGTTTTTGCTCTTTTGATGCTGAGAAAATCGATTTCATCTCTCATAACAAAGTTTCTTTTAATTGTGTACAGATATTTAGGTAATTTTTTATGTATGATTGCAAAAATTTTCGATAAAAGCGTCTGAGTTCATAAAGGACTTCTAATTTAAGATAGCTTTGTTGATTTTGGACATTTGGGTATTACTATATTGTAAGACATAATAATACCCAAATCATATATCTTGATAAAATATCCTGAGCATATCGATATTTTATATGCAATGTATTTTTATACAGAAGTTAATTCACTTTGAAAATCTTGTTGAATCCATCATTTTGGCATTGGTGCATGCACTGCATCTTAGATTTCGTTTTAGAAAATACGTCTTGCTGAAAAGAAAAAAAAGAAGAGAGAAAGACATAAAATTAAAAATATCTTTTGGTAATGAAATTGCTATTTATGAGTCGACTTAATGTTTAAATGTAAAGTTCACTAATATATATGAATTTCTGTGTCAGGGTGAGTCAATTTTTGAAAGAAAAATTAATTTTCACTAGGTTGGTGATATAAAGAAAAACAATTAACAAAAAAATCTTAACTAATCTTCAGAGATGTAATCAAATGATATGAAGAAAGCGGTACTATAATTTTATAAATTAATACCTCTTAATGTGATTTTCCAATTACAAGTACGACTAAAATATGCACCACGTTTTGGATTCACAAAGAAACAAGTTTTCAATTTCTGTTATCAGCAAATGCTTAAAATAAAACACTTATTTTACTATACCCAACTAAAAATAAATTCATTCATTTCACTATTCTTAAAAGGGAAAAAACAGACTGCGTCAATCATCAATATTAACTTTAGTAACAAGTACAAAATTTCTAAAAAGTTAAAATATTCTCTCTCTCTCCCTCTCTCTCTCTCTCTCTCTCTCTCTCTCTCTCTCTCTCTCTCTCTCTCTCTCTCTCTCTCACACACACACACACACACACACACACAGTCTGACAAAATACACTTTCGTCCATTCTTCATAGCAATACAAATAAATTTTTAATTCATAAAATGCAGCATAATTAAAACAATATTTTAAATTCAGATTTTTCGAAAACTCTAGCTAAAAGTCACACCACACAAATTAATGTTTCTTGAAATTTGTAGAAATCTCATGTTTTAGAGAATCTCTCTCAAAATTCATTTTATCCAGAGAGCAAATTGTTGTCATTTTGTTGGTTAATCAATAGATTGAAAAAGTAAAGTTATAGCTAAGATAGGTACAGTAAAATTGTAACTTAAGGGACAATTTATTACTTTCGATTTTCTAATACAATAGGACATAGTAAAAAGAAAAGGAAATTTGTATTGAACAATATTTTATAAATCTATGCGTTTGGCTTGACTTTTTCTCACCTAATTTTCATTAATGTTTCGAAACACACAGGAACGCTATAAAAGTTAGCCAAAATGTCAAAAGATTATGAAAAATGGCCTTAAATCATTTTTGTCAGAGCAAAATAGTTCAAACGATTTACCTAATTATCCTACAGATACGTATTTGAAAAGGAGTTCAGGAGAACCTTTTTTTTCGGTTGACTTAGAATTCATGTCAGGAAAGCCATCATGAACTGAAATCAATTTATCGTCATCGTGACCTGAAAATTAGAATGTTTTTTTCCGCAATATTAATGGTGTTAGTCCCACATTTCACTTGGTTTAAACATTCCCATTCTAGAATGACCATCACTAGAACGAATTTGCAATTTTTTTAAATTTAGCTAATATTGACGGTACTCCTCCATAGAAAATGAATCTGGGTTACACAGGGTAAGGTAAAGGTACCATCAGCAATGGGTCATGTACATATAATGGGCTACTTACTTTCATAATTTAAAAAACAAAAAAAAAAAAGTTCATAAATCATCACTGAAAACTGAAGCATAATATGATTTGTTTTCTTCAAATATACAAAAAAGAAATATTTCAGTTTTTTTAGACCTTTTCTAATATATTTATCTTACAGGGAAGGGTACTTAAGTCCTTACACAGCCTTTATTTTCGCAGCCGTACACACTTCCAGAGTTGCAAAATAAATAAATTAAAAAAAAGAGATAAATACATAAGTTACAGCTTTTACATTAAACGAAAGCAAATGTTTGTGAAAACTAAAAATTTCGCCTTTTATGGAGTCTCTCGGTCCTTATGTTAAGAATATTCTTAGTATAAGGACCATATAACATTTAAAATATATTTGTGAAAGAAAAATTGAACGAGTTATTTATTGTGATTTTTTACTATTCATGCGCCTAACAAAAATAAACTGGTAGGGTTTCCCCCTTTCTATATTGCACAATAAAATTATTTTGTAGTTTGCTGAAGTGTAAAAATGTTTTGGTGTATATTATGTTACATTACTCTTTCCGAGGTGTAAAAAAGTCGTATCAGCTTGCTTGTTTGATGCAAGATTGAAAGACATGAAAGTGGCAATTACCATCAGAGTTGGGCAGGATCGCAAATACATGTGTCTGAAATATTTTAAAATACATTTTTAGATTGTATTTTGTATTTTTACTAGTAGAAAGCAAAGTATTTTGAAAATAGATTTTAAAATACATTTTCAATGTATCTTGTATTTTCCAAATGCTGAAAATATGTTTTGTATTCTGACGTTAAATTAATAGTCATTCCACAGATTTCTCAGATGGAAGAATATACGAATGAAAATGTTTAAATTGATGATCAATTCCCCTCCCTCCCCCCTCTTGATGGAATTTATAAACAGTTTAAACTGTGTTCCTAAGTTACAGAAAAATAATATTGTCAGTATTTCTGAAGTAATAGGATGGGTTATTGGTTATTGTGGTAAAGACAAAGCTGCACGAGGACAATCTGCCTAGGAGGAGTGCCTTGAGATGAGGAGTTGGAGGAAATTTTAAGAGGTTGTAATGCATATTCACGTTACATTTGGAGACCACTGCCCCAAACTCTTTATCGTTAGATCGACAGTCGCGCGCAATAGGATGGTGTGAATCAAACATCCACTTTACGAGCAATTCCTAGCGGAAAATGTTTCTAAATTTTGTCTGTAGGTGGAAATGAAAAAGTGAAGGCGCAATCCCAGTTATGGGAGCTGAAAACTTCGAAAATATGTAGAACATCTAAATCTAGCATAATTTTTAAAACTCGCTTCAAGGTAAAACTTAAATTTTATAATAAAATAGGGTTTTATAAAATAAAATTTTATAAAAGAAAAAGCTGAGTATTTATGTTCAAATGTTTCATTGAAATTAATAAGTAATAAATACATATGTACAGGTTTATTTAAAAAACTCTGACTTTTTTTCATTAACTATTTTGAAACAAACTAACGAACATTGTTCACAGGTTGAAATAATGCTGTTTTAATTACGTTTTGAATATCAATGCAATTTCTCAGAAACAGTCTGTTTTGTATCTTATGACTATACAGGTAAAATTTTGGAAGGTATTAAGAAAAACGAACAATAGGTTTTCTTTAACACAACTATTACGATTGTTTTTGTTATTCACTTTAAAATATATCTGAATAAAACAAACTGGGATCTCAATGGAAAAATTTAGCTTTTCCGCAATTAAAATACTCTAAAAATTTTACATGTATTTTGTGTGTATTTTGAAAATACAAGTATTTTTTATTGCAGTTTAATGTGTTTGAATCAATGTATCTTGCACTCTGTATCGAAAATACATATTCGATTATTTTGCCCAACTCTGATTACCGTGAAGTGCCATGACCAAAAAACTTAAAAAACAGATTTATTTACTTTTTTTTCGGAAATGGAAGGGGAGGGGTATTTAAAAGTAAAAATAATTAGAAGGAATCGACAATATCATAGACCGAGATCTGTTTGAAACTAATTTTTCATTTTTAGTTACGTAAGGAGTACGACCTTAAGTATTTTGCTATTTAATCCGCGTGTATGAAATTAAAATATCTTAGATTTTTAATTTGAGCTTTTTTCTTATGATTAGCACTTGTGTGCAGAAGCTGTAAAATGATAGCTGATTTTTCTACAAACTGTTTCCACACTCACACACATACACACAAACAGAAAAAAAAAATGTCATTAGAGACATGCATATAATAGTCACACCCAAAACGAATGATCTTTTCTTCATGAATAAATAAACATAGTTTAATTAACCTTTTTGCAGAAGGTTATAGTTACGTCCACAAACCACAGAGCCACAAACCCGTATTGTTAAGGTAGGTAAACACTGGCGAGCACACACTGCCTGAGCATAGATTTGACCTTACGAGACGTCTGTCGCTCAGAGGGAACATTGCAGAATGCATTCCTTTAGCAGAGCTGATAAGTCTCCGGCTTTTTTCGGGAGATTTCCCACCACTAATTTTTACTTACAAATTTATACTTAAAATAAGTCCAAATATTTAATGCAAAATAAAACTGTCTAAAAATTGTGGTGGGAAATCTCCTGGAAAAAGCCGGAGACTTGGCAGCTCTGCCTTAGAAGAACGAGCTATCGTCACCCTTTTTGAAGAAATCCCTTTAAGCTGATATAGAACGATCATCAATGCATTGTAAAAGAAGCCAAGTTTGCCTGTAAGGTAGCACTGTGAGTCGTAATCATTAAGTTTGCGTTGTGCGCATGCGTGCGTTCGAAAGATTGCATCATGATTCGTCGCTAGAGGGAGCTTATGTAGCTAATCATTAAAAAATGGGTTGCGTATTTTCCCTTGAGAAGCTGACACTATTTTGCCTGTCTGCCGGCAGTCGAGGATCGTCCTATATCCAAGACTGGCTGTGCTATGGGGACGCGCGCTTGTCAGTGAGTACAGCTGCGGAAAAAAAGGCCCACTTGCTCTTTATTTCGCCATCGTTCGTCGTATAGGAAAGTTATATATACCATTCGTTTGCAAATAACGCGTACTTTAATTTACTATTAATTTAATTTGCATAAGGGGCCGTCTTCATATTTAATTCTGCATCAACTTCGTTTTTCTCAATGGCAACCCCCTATTTTGACTTTATTAAACGAAAGAAAACCTTTAAATTACCCTAAATATAAATTTTCACCAATTTTCTACGATAATTTCCGGGGATATTGCGAATTCATTTTTGCGCGTTTTTAAGGGACTTTCTGCAAATTGAAAAACGTTATTTGTAGGTTCCGAACTTTTCGCCTTTCATTTATTTCGCTCGCGAGAATTAAAAGAAATTAATATTATTTTCAAGGAAAATATTGTTCCAATCTCTCTTAAAGTTTTTTGTACTGAGAATATCAAGGGTAGAGTAGAATATTTAGTCTGTGGTCCAAATGACCCGTGAGTTCATAACTTCCTTGGTTCGTACACATGATTTAAGGGAAAAATGCAAAATGACTGCTAAGGATTTTGAAAATCTTTGTAATTTTGAAATTGTTATTCAGTGTTTCCCTTGATGTTTCTCTTAGATAGCTGAAATGTTGGCAGGAGTTAGAGGCTGCTCCCTGCTCTTCTGACTACAAGCATGAATATTGCTCGACTCAGCTATGGTCGAACTTAAAGAATGGTTTCATGATTGAAAATTTATTTGTTTGAATTTCATGTAAAAAACGCAATTACTTTTATGCCGACCCAATATTATCACTGTGTTTGTTATTTCACTTTCTTCATTTAATACTATTGCCTGCAATGTGCAATATTCTTAAGACTTTTGGCGGTATTTTAATTTATAGTTAGATGAAAATTTTTTTACAGAAAAACGTGATTTTGAATGTTTGATAAAGTATGGGGAATTCCAAAGACCTAATGTTTCCGATATTAAAAAAGGTCACATTCATGCCTGGAAAGTTGAGGATGTTAGTTTTTCATAAATAGGACGTTGTATTAGAAGACATACATCTACTGCATCTAATTCTATAGCTGGAAAATATTTTATTTGAGGGAATATGGTAGCGGACGCAACAATACACGCTTTATAGAATCCCCAACAAACTGTAAAAACCTCTAATTTATTTGCTTCAAAATTTGATATTTTTAATACTGGTATCTTTTACTGTGTTTTTGCACTAAATAAATCTAATTTACATTTATTTTATGCAATTTTCAAAAATTTTTCACTTAATACATTTATATATGGTCCCTTAACTCATGAAAATAACACATTTTATATAATATAAATTAAACTACTGAACGTAAAAATTTGAAATTTTGCACAGCCATGTAATATTAATTTCTGCATCTATTTCCATCGAAATTTGGCTAGGTCGCTATTCATAATTTTTTTTAATATTAATTTAATAATTCATAATTCATATTAATGATTTATTAAATATCATAATAACATTAAATTATGTTTGGGTCGTTTAGTTCTAATAGTGCGAATAAAAATCAGCTTCTTACTACCAATATTATATGAGATATGAATTTAAGTATGAAAAAATATTTTAACATAGGGGGAGGGGGATTTTGGGTGCTCATAACTCACTCATTTTCCGTCCAAATTTATTGAAAATTGGTGTCCGGGGTTAAAATGAGCTAAATTTTTTAAATATGAAGTGAAATCTAAGGGTTGCTATTGAGAAAAAAAAAGTTGGTGCGAATTTTAATATGTAGATGGCCCCTTATGCAATTTTTATGCATAGCAAATTAAAGTGTGCGTCAATCGTAAACGATTGGTATCTGTAACTTTGCTGTGCGACGAACGACGGCCGAAAAATGTACAAGTGGGCCTTTTTTTTTCCGCAGCTGTACCTCTCTAGATTACCTACCTGATGCATTTTTTCCAATTTCAAAGCTGACGCGTAACTGCATGTGGTTTGAATGCTCGTTTTCTTTAGTTTTAAGCACATGCGTAACTTACTAAGGGCAAGAGGGGGCTTTAGGCACCCCCTAAAATTGAAGAAAATTGAGATATAACGTATTTGAAAATGTTATTTTCTACTACAGGAAACATTCCCCCCTCCCCCCCCCCCAATGCTACATGACAGATTACGCCAATGGTTGTTAAGCGTAGCGTAGCTAAAAAGTTTGGGGCGAGAAGGACGGAGGACACATACAGAATTCAAGAATAAAGTAGGGAAGTTCTGCTTCATCTACGATCGTTGTAGCTGTCACTGAAGTTCCAACTTAATGTGGACAAAAAATTGATTTTATATAAAAAAAAATAAAACAAATATATTGAGTTTAAATCAGTAAAATTTTATCTATCCAATAACACTAATATTGTCTCGTCAGAAATTGTTTGCTTTAAGAAATTATTTGCTTAAAAAAAGAGCTGTTGATTTTTTCTGTCATTTGAGAAAGTGAAAGAAAATTCAGACTCCACTGCTCTGTACTAGATTTAGATCACCTGACAATTTATAGAGGGCTGGGTACCTCTGGAGGGAACCAACCCAAACGGGTTTACTACAATAATTTCTTATTCTCACAATAATTTCTTATTCTCTCCCCTGGAGGGTTGCCTCCAGGGGAGAGAATAAGAAATTATTGTGTAGCAAGCTGAATTCATAATGGCCGTACGGCTCCGCTGTAACTCTCCACTATGAAACGATGTCTTGTTTTGACGCTTCTTAGCAGACGAGAAGCTATGCTGCCCGGGGCCATCGTGAATCTTCTAACGAACTTGCTTGTGCACTCCGATGAGTCATCCAAAGAGGCCTACGGATGCTCACTTATTGGTTCCAGGACTTAGATAAGTCTCCCAACAGCCGATTCTAACCAATGAGAAACGTCAGTGGGCTTCTTCGGATGACTCATCGGAGTACACAAGCAGTCCCGGTAGAAGATTCACGATGGCCCCGTGCTGCACCACTCAACAGTTGGACAACGAGATTTAGGCTAAAAACGCAGCTCGTTCTGTCATTGGTTACTCTGTGCGGTCGGCCACGAGATATCTGTTTTTGCCAGATATTTCGCAATGTACGATGGCTCGCCGACCGACGTCCGCTGCGTGGAGTTCTGTGACATCATGGCGGAACGGAGCAGCTAGTGAGAATCCAGTTATTGTGGCATTCTTCAGAGTGGAGATGCGTAGCCTACCTAGGCCTGTGGTTACGTCAATGCATGGATGCATATATTACTTTTCATCCATGAGATGAAGAATACTTTTTCTTGAATCCAAAAAGTGGTTAGTTATATGAGTATTTTGTTGCATGTTATGCGCCCATTTTAGGATAAAAGCGTTTTGTCATCTCAGGAGATGAACACGCTGGAGGTCTCGGATCCCAAAGTTTGCATCATCATCGACTTCCGGGAGAATGGTTTCTATGCTTCACAGGACCTGCCTTTCCCTACCACCGCCCTTCGACTCACTCCAAAAGAATGGTTAGCAAGTCAGCTCAACAGGCATAGAAAGGCTTTTCAGTGCATCAAAGAGTCACAGAATGCCATCGAAGGCTTGCTGCTGATGAACGTCGAAAGACACAGTAAGAAAATTATTTATTGATTCTCGCAACAACACAAAAAAGTCGCCGTGATGCATTAGCGAGTTTTAGTGTCCGAATGTGAATTTAGTGCCGAAGGGCGCCGGCAGGATTTTTTCCAGGGGGGCGGGTGCACCCAAACTATACCTATACATACAGAGTGTCCCTCATAGGCCAGACTTTAAGAATAAATAAAATACATATAAAGAAGTGTTTTGTTGTATAGGAATGTGGGGTTAGAAATAAAAGATAAGCAAATGCAAAGGAAATAAGCAAATGCAAAGGGAATGAAAAAAGCTCTACTGTAAATGCCAGGGCTTGCGCGTAAATCGAAAGTTTTTAAAAAATCGACTCTTATTTTTTGAAACTGTGAGTTAGTTAGTTTGACAAAATTTCGGTCCATTTTTATTAATACAAAAATTCAGTTGTAACGCTCATCATCGCACACCGTTTCACAAAGATAACGCATGCAAGTTGTACAGTGAAAACTATGAAAAGTGCTGTGCCTGCAATATTTTACACATTTTGACTTTCCAGGGTTGGCAAATCTGCAAAGCTGTTCTGTGTGTTCTATTCACAATGGCAATGCTTGTTTGGTACTGATCTTCAGGATTCACGTTTAAGATTTGTATGTTCCTAAACACAAGCACATATGTATTTCCTCTTACTAGCTTTGACCTTAATATTTAGGAGTAAAATCGTTATCTATAAGAGGGAAAAGTACATAAAATGTATTTCTTTTAATGCTATATTAAAAATTAATCATTTTTAAAAACTTTTTAAATTGACTCGCATTTTCTTAAAATTGACTCTTACTTTTACTTATAGTGAGTCAGCCTGACTCGCAGATTATTAAGTCTAGAGCAAGCACTGGTAAATGCTCAAGTGTGCCATCACCAACATTGACACAGTATTGGTAGTGCCTAGCAAGCGATTGGCGCACCCTTTCGAAGATATGCCAGGTGTTCCACAAACTGTTGCACAGGCGACTGAAAGTTTTGCAATGAGGCCCTCATCTGAGTCAACTGGAGTCTCGTAAACGAGTGCCTTGAGGTGTCCCGAAAGAAAAATTCGATACTTGATTAATCTAGTGAATGTGCTGGCCAAGCAACTAGTTAAACTTGTCCAATCCATTGGGGGCCAAGGATGGCAATGAGATAATTACACACATGATTTGGGAAATGGGCTGGAGACCATCTACACTTTTCATTTCCAACCCCACGTTGCTATGTAAAAAAATGCTTCTTTATATGTATTTTAAATACCTTTATAGTTTGGGCCATGAATTCAGGGACAATCTGTATACTTACATATAAAAAATTAGACTATTTGGCGTTCGAAGAAGAAAAAATCTTGACTGGAAAATACAGCATTAATACGTGAAATAAGCATCGTCATAATATTTTGTCTCCTGCAAAACACAAAATCGTAAGCTACTAATTAGCTTAATTAATGCCTTAATTTATGTATGCTAATAATTAATTATTTAAATTTCATTAAATTTTAGTAACTTTGTTTTGTATTTAAGCAAACGAATTTTCCCAGAAATATGAGGCGTAATGTATTTTGTCTAATATTCATGTATATAGCAATTTTTGGCTTAGGGGGCCCCACCATGGCTCAGTGCTTAAGGCACTGAAAATGGTAGATGACGGAAATCTGAAGGTCTATAGTTCTGGCCTACCGCGCGGCTGTCGATCTAACAGTTTTGAATTGTGGGTAGAGCTGTAGCAAACCGTATGTAGTCGTTACTGAGATGCGGATAATCACTCACACTCGAAGTAATGAATTGTTCAGTCGTTATCGGATCGAACTTCGAATACAGACTGCCAGGCGATCTTTAAAGGGGGAAAATGAGTTCCGGTAATCGAGTACTAATATCTTCTGTTATTTGTTACTGGATACCGGATCGCGGTTTGAAGGGGAAAATAAGTGTTGGCATTTGAGGTATTTGAGTAGCAGTAGCAGTATGTTTGGCTTTTCGTTGCTGATTAATAAGGGGGTTGCATTTCGCATGTGCCGGATGGTCTCGTTTTGATGAGGTTTGAAAGATCCGTATGTTTTATTTTCGTTACTGATGATGCAATATCAGATAGATGCAGTATCTGCTGCTCTATTATGATATGGGATTAGACATGCGTCCGTTTTATACAATGCGGGGATGTACGGTATATAGTATGTTATGCGTGGGTGCCAATATCAGATTTTTTTTTGGGGGGGGAGAAAAGGGGTGTTCTTGCAATTGTAGAGCAATATCTATAAGAATAGAAGCATGTTAGTAAGGGGGTGCTCGTGCTTTCTCACACTTTAATACTAGACAGTGGTGTAATCAGGATTAATTTTCAGGGTGGTCCCCAAGGATTGAGAACTTATTTTTTTAAATGCTTGAGCTAGAACCGAAATATGAGTAATAGATAACAAGTTATTTAAATACTCCTTAAAAATATTTTTCTGAAGTAAATGAATTCACGCATTTTTATTATTTAAAATATTATTTGGAAATAAAAAAATACTAGGCATGTAAACTTAAAACACTTTTTTTTAAGTTATCGTTTCGTTTTTAACAAAAATTTCGACAGGAACCCGGGATTTCTATGCCCACTCCTGCGTACGCCACTGATATTAAAAGAATTCAAAAAAGTTCAGTATGTTTTTAAAATGTTGACATCTAAGGGGGAGGGGGGCGACTTGACCCCCCCCATCTTTCAAGAATCCGCGCTCAGAAGCAACACTAGGCACAAGCTTTCCGTTATACTTTTTATGATGAGAATGAACAGGTTCAACCAGCGTCCAGAATTAAAAAAGGAGGAGAGAGACTATGGGGGGGGGGGGACAGCATGTGTTTGGAAGATTTCTATGGGCGCTATCTGTGTTATTCGGATAATTTAACATTGTATAAAACATGCCATTTGTATAAACACATCTATTAATCAGAGAAAATAAGCTCTAAATACAATTCCTACGCTTTAAAGTCAAAAAATAATGTATGATATTTTTATTTGTTTTTGAACCAAAAAAATGTAATTGGATGTAGTATTTTAAACATTCGTAATCGTACGTAATGCTATGTACAGTGGCGTAGCCAGGATTTTATTTCAAGAGCGGGGTGTGTCTGTATCAAATCGCTAACTAAGTATCAGTTCTAAATAAATATCACATTGTAAGCTAAGTAAAGGGTCAGATTTAGGACCCCGAAATTAGGACTTAACTTCCCCGACCTTTCTGCCTTTTACACCGGTTTAGGCCGCTTTGGTATAAAATGAAGGGAAAGAACTGAGTGATTGATTGCGCATCTGTGGGTGCAAAATAGGGGTCCTGTAAAAGATGCACTTCCTTTTGTCCAGGTTGAGCGAGCCCCTTAGTGAGTTTCTCTTTCTCCCCTGTTTGAAACAACAAGCAGAGGGGGATGAGCGCCATTTTCACCCACACACGAAACAGAGGCAGGCGCACACCGGATTGAACGGGAGAACTGTGCGGGATTTTACTGTATCAAATCCCATATAGAATTTTTTATTTACAAAAAAACTGTCTTCATTTTCTTCGTTTTAACCTAAATTAATTGAGAACCAAAATCATAATATATTTCAGATGTTTCTAAATAAGATTTGATTGAAGTAACCCTTTATGACTTAATTCACAGTAAGTTTTACATTAAGTAAGTAATTTCTTTGCAAAAATGGGTAAAACGGGGAAAAATTATATAAAACTTGTGCCAAGTTTTATATATTAATTCGTGCTTGTCAATGCCGACTTCACGCGTTCAAAAAAGTAAAAACAATAATACTAATCTTTATTTAACCGCTTAGAGAAAGTAAGCAATTCTAAATAATAGTTGGGCAAAATTTTCCAAAATTATGTCATTTAGATATCGCAGTCCATATCGCCTATGTTGTATATTTCTTTTAACTGCTCAGCTCCGTATTAGTTTAGGGGAATTTTTAAAATTTATTATTACTATTATTATTAACTTTACAAAACTAAATAATTACTGGGGAAAACTTATACATAAAAATATTTGTTTTAATTCGTGTTTGGGGATGTGAACTTATACATATTTATATTTATATATATATAATTTGCCCAAAATATTATTTACTGTTGTTTACCTTCTTGAACAAATTTTAGCAAGTTTTGTCCCGTTTTACCCACCTTTTGCAAAGAATAATCAGGGGCGTAGCCAGAAATTTTTCATGGGGGGGGGGTTACGACTACTACAACTCATATATATGTATACGTGTGTGCAGTGGCGGATCCAGAAAAAAATTCTGGAGGGGGCACAAAATATTTTTGTCTCCTTTTCTTCACAGAAACATTTGAATTTACAAAATAAATCAATCTTCTATAGTGTAAACTTAATTCGTCTGGGAGGGGCACGTGCCCCTGTGCCCCCCCATCTGAATCCGCCAATACGTGTGTGTGATAATGTAGTGAAGAATATACATTTTGTATGGCAAAAAATTCCTCTTGGGGGGGTTATGACCCCCCTAACCCCCCCCCCCCCTTTGCTACGCCCCTGAGTATAATGTATACACAATTACAGCATATTTTTGCTTCCAGTAACTGTCTAGATTGTAGGTTTAAAATGATTTAAAACTCATTTCTTAAAATGTAAAATGTAAATGTCTTAAAATGTTAATCTAATTAATGGTTAATTAGTTTTACTATAATAGTTTTAATAATTGTATTTATACTATTATTGATATTGCAAAGATTATTTTCCCTCACCAATTGTGATTGAAACATATCTATAAACCTTTAGTAAGAAAATCTGAAACTTTCTACATCATCTCATTAATATATGGGTGTATATTTTACTTAATGGGAATTTTTGTAAGAGGAGGGCTGTATAAAAAATAAAAGTTTGTATTTATTTACATTTAATTTCCTGAAAATTTTATTCGATATCATAAAATAACTATGTAATTCATTCCATATGTCTTAGATCAACATTTAAAGAAGGAAACCATAGGCCACTGTTTTTAAGACACCCTCGATTACAGGGATTGAGAGTGATTATGATTTTTATTTAATATTAAAAATATTAAACTTTTTACTTTCACTGTAAATGATCATAAAAGTTATTTAGGTTTTGGGGTTAAGGCAGATCTACACAAGGGTTGTCTGCTTAATTAAGGCATGCCTTGGGCGGTGGACTTTTTGAGGGGTTCTAACCCGAATTCACGTTACAGCTGGAGAAAACGGCCGCGCGGTAGGCCAGAACCCTAGACCTATGCACTTCAGCCGTTTACTAATTGTCATGAAGTTAGTAAAAATTGTTTATACTACAATGTAAAAGGTACTTGATTAATTTTTTTCTTATTTTTTATTAGATAAATTTATATCCTATAAAGCTCTCTTCTTTATAAAACTTATACCTTATTTAACTTTTAAGATAAACTGAAAAAAACTTGCTGAAATACGCAAGAATGCGATCCGTTTCATTTTTGTATTCTCGGATATGAGAAAGAAATAATCCATTTAATATCCGTATCCACGGATAAAAAAAAAAACTCTTCGTTTTCATATCCGTATCCGCCGATCTACCTTTTATGACGATACAGCACACACAGCCGCTGTTCACACAATTTAGCCCTTTTAACGGCTTTTAAAGGTGTTCCAAAAGCTTTGCGGTCAAATATGGGCACTCTTTCCTTCTTCCTAACAAAATAGCTGGGTAACAGGTGTCAGGAACGTCCCCCCCCACACACACACACACACTCCCTGTGTCCCTGACCAACGCGGCGATCTTACAGAAACCTAATTTTTAACTGATCCCCCAGCTCCCATCAGGAACTCCCCTTCAAGATGGGGGTAGACACTTTTTATACCAAATGGCGTATACACCTTTACACCTACGTCTATATCCCAGAACAATCGGGATCGCTAGAAATATCCCGCACAATTGCGTTTTGATTACGTCATAGAAATGATAAAGAGAAATACAAGGCTATTCCGTAATACCACTGCAGAAAAACAAGCATTACAGATTAATAATTAATCTGTAATGCTTGTTTAATTGGAAAAATCGAACCAAATGTCCGAAATGTCGCCAAGCGTGGCGATTTTTTGGCGAAATACCGCCAAATTTGGTGCCAAAAATAAGTCCCAAAAAATGAGGTTAGCTAAGCTCTAGCACCAGTATTTCTTGATATTTCGAGAAAACCCTATGTTAAGCGATGGGGAAAACCCAAAACTCTTCATATCCCCCTTCTAGTTAACCGATTTTGATGCAACGAAATGCAAAATTTAATCATTTGACGCGTAGAATATAAATTTTAACATATATATATAAATATATATATATAATAAGATTATACATATATATATATATATATATATATATATAATCTTATTTTTTACTCTACTGTACCATATATAAGCCTTACTAAGTGCAAATTTACTTATACTGCATAGAATAATATTAGCACTAATAACAATTAATACATGTGCAATATAATTATTATAATTAGTATAATAATTATTATTAATTACAATAGTTTTTTTTCCATAATTCTTTTTTACCATCTTCCCTTAGTACTTCTTAGCTATTAAAGCTTGTACTACGTTGCTCATAGGTTAGCTATACTAGAGTATTTTTTTTTTTTTAATATTTAATATTCATTTATTTAATTATCTTTTCCCCTTCCCATTTCTGAATTTCTTGATAAATTAACATGGTTTTGGCAGCATTTTGTCTGTTTTTCTTCCTCCTACTTTTTACTCCTTGGCTCTAGCTGTTTCTATTTTTGCCGATTAATTTTCTCGGTTGTTATCGATTTCTAGACTTGTCTGTGCTTCCACCTTCATGTTAGGTTAGCATCCTTGCTGGTTTTTTAACTTATAGCTATGGTCGTACTCCCAGGTTACGTATAGAAACTCCTTTTGACAGGTAACCTGCAGAAAGCTAGCTATTTTTGTTCTTTCTGTTATATACATTACTTGTAACGCAAATGCTTGCCAACAGATGGCAGTGTCTGCAAACATCTAAACTAGAATAAACATAATGCAGCCGCTGACGGTTAGTCAGGCAGTTGCTTCACGTGCTCCAACTCAAATGTCAATCTTAATGAATCATCTAATAATTCTATTAATTATGCTTTAATCTTATACTATAACATACATCATGGTGTCAGACACGAACTGCGCTCATTAAGCTTTAAAAAAAAAAAAAAAAAAAAAAAAAAAGCCTTGGAATTTTAATCATTCAAAACAGAAAACGGCATGGCTAACAATTTGCCGACGCTTCCACCCTTTGATGCTGGCGTGAATCCCCTGAATCCTGGAGAAACCGGAGGCAAGATTTCGAGGATTATATTGAAGCACTTCGTTATGGGCAAGAACCCGAAAAAACGAAGACTGCATTATTCCGGCATGTGTGTGGAGATGAATTAAAACAACAATACCGAACACTTGATTTGAAGCCATTAGCCGGCGCCACTGAAGTGACCTTGACACAGATTCTTCAGGCGTTTGATAAACATTTTGCAGAATTCCAAAATGAAGTCTTTGCATCTTTTAAATTCCTTGGAATACAACAAGAAAAAGTGAAAAATTTTCAGAATTTTATCACCGGCTGCGCGGCGCAGTCATGGATTGCAACTACGGGAGTATGACTGATCGCATGCTTCGCGATAAAATAATTCATGGACTGTCAGACAAACCTTTACAAGAACGGCTTATCAGAGAAACCAGCAGTAAAACTAAAACGCTGCAGGAAGTACTCAGCGAATGCAAAGCAGCTGAACACAGTCGCGCCCAAGCAAATGAAATGAATGTAAACATAAACAAACAAGCCGATAAGCATGCAGCTATAGACGTCATCGGCCGCGGGACGCTACGGAGACATGGGGGAACAGACGGCGATCGCCGAGAATCGAAGTCAAAACAAGACGGGAAGAAAAAGTGCAATTATTGCGGACATAAACATGAGCGCCGGAATTGTCCTGCCTACGGAAGCAGATGTAATCTGTGCCAGAAAAAAAACCACTGGGCAAATATGTGCAAATCAAGCAGTCAACAAAAATTACGTTCAGTAAATGCTGTGGAATGCCTTAGTGATGAAAGTGACTCTGAGTGCACGTATCTGGGAGAGCTCAAGTCAGTAAACATGCTGAATAATAACAAAACAGACTCTGTCTGGTTTCACACAATTTTAGTTAATGGTAATTTGGTCAACTTCAAGCTAGACACAGGAGCACAGGTAAATGTGATCCCAGAGTCAGAGCTATCAAAATGGCCCAGCAAACCAACCATAACTTCTACAAAACAAGCAGTGCTTGATTATAGTGACAATCCAGTTCCTATCATAGGTGAATGCAGTCTTAAATGTAAAACTGAGAAAGCAAATATGAATTGTCGCTTTGTTATAACCTCACTAGAATCTAGTCCCATTCTTGGCTTACAAGCCTGTAAAAAGCTAGGGCTAATAAAGCGTGTATATGAAATTCTGCCAGGAGGAACACTTAAGAAAAAGGAAACTCCCAAAGATATCATTAATGAATTCTCAGATGTGTTCAACGGAATAGGAAAGCTTAATCACACAGTAAAGATTACATTGAAGGACAATTATACTCCACATGTAGCAGCTCCACGAAAAATACCATTAGCACTTCATGATAAAGTTAAAGAAGAACTGCACCGTATGACTGAAACTGGTATCATTGCAAAGGTTCATGAACCTACCGAGTGGGTCAGCAATATGGTTGTTGTGGATATTCCAAAAAAGCTTCGCATTTGCTTAGATCCTATACCGTTAAATAGAGCCATCCAACGACCACACTATCCAATTCCATCAGCTGACAGACTAATGTCAAAATTGCAAGGTTGCAAAATATTTACAATTTTAGATGCCAAAAATGGATTCTGGCAGCTGCCCTTAGATGAAGCCTCCTCTTATCTAACAACATTTACTACACCCTGGGGCAGGTATAGATTTTTAGTGCTGCCATTCGGAATCAATAATGCTCCAGAAGAATTTCAAAGAGCAATGGATGAAATTTTTGAAGAAGAACCGGCAATCAGCCCATACTTTGATGATATTGCTCTTGGGTCAACTACAATAGATGAGCATTGTCAGCTTCTACGTAAGACGCTTTCTTTGGCCAGAAAAGCAAATTTGAAGCTAAACCTGGAGAAGACACAATTATCACTCTCTAGAGTAAATTATCTGGGTCATGTTGTTACGGATGAAGGCATAGAGGCGGACCCTAAGAAGATGAAGGCCATTAAAGAATATGTGACACCAAAGAATCGAGAGGAGCTACAGCGATTCTTAGGAATGGTTACCTACCTTTCCAAATTTACTCCATATCTATCAGATCTCACCCACTCACTTCGTTCATTACTGAAACAGGATAACGAGTGGCTCTGGGATCAGAATACGCAAAAAGACTTCGAAAAAATCAAGGAGACCATTTTAAAAGCACCTTGCTTACAATATTTTGATGTTACTAAGCCAGTAACTATATCTGTGGATGCAAGTAAAAATGGTATTGGAGCAGTGATGCTACAAGACTCACGACCAGTAGAATATGGATCTGTATCTTTGACAAATACGCAACAAAGATACGCACAAATCGAGAAAGAATTGTTGGCCGTAATCTATGGCTTGGAACATTTCCATTATTATACGTATGGGAGACCAGTTGTTGTACAAACTGACCATAAACCACTAATTGGGTTAAATAAAAAGTTATATGATTCAGTATCCCCGAGATTACAGCGTATGCTGTTAAGAATAAACAGATATGATGTGAACTTAACATATGTACCGGGAAAGCAGCTCCTCATAGCAGACGCACTGTCAAGGGCTCAGCTACCTGAATTTATGAAGGAAGAAGATGAACTTCAAGACATACATGCAAAAATTTGTCTCTTAGCTTCAGCGTCTGATCCAAAATGGACAGAATTCTTAGAAGAAACCTCTAGAGATGCTGAACTGCAAGACGTTTGGCATCATGTGAAGACTGGTTGGCCTGACAAAGAGCATACAAGATCGTCTGCAAAAGCTTACTGGCATTGTAAAGAGGAAATCCATAGCACAACAGATGGTATCCTCTGTCGAGGCCAGCGATTAATAGTCCCAACAAACTTGAGAGGTGAAATCATGAAGAAACTGCATATGTCCCACCGGGGAGTAGTCGCATGCAAATCTAGAGGCAGAGAATATTTTTACTGGCCATGGATGAACAAAGACATTGAAGAATACATCGGAAAATGCCAAATATGCCAAGCAAATCAACGATCAAATCAAAAAGAAGCACTTTTGAATGTACCATTACCTAAAAGACCATGGCAAAAAGTTGCATGTGACTTTATGGATCTGAAAGGTCGAAAATACATAATTATAATCGATTACTTCTCTAAATATGTAGAAGTTCAGTTGATGAATGGCACCACCGCTACAGCCGTGATTTCAGCAATGAAATCTGTTTTTGCCCGCCACGGTATACCAGAAGAATTAGTCAGTGATGGGGGACCTCCATTTGATTCTAAAGCAGTAAAACAGTTCTTGACAGAATGGTGTGTTATACACACTATAACATCCCCTTATTTCTCGAGATCTAACGGACAAGTGGAGAGGGCAGTTCAAACACTAAAAAACTCTCTCATAAAAGCAGATCAAGAAGGAAAAGATTTATATGTAGTCCTGCTGGACTACAGAACACAGCCTACAAATGATCTTCCATCCCCAGCTGAGCTGTTGATGGGTAGACGCTTGAGATCCTTCCTGCCAGCAAGTAGTGAGCTCCTTAACCCCAAGTACTCTACAACAGAAGCAAATAAAGCACTGAGAAGAAGACAAGAAAAGCAACAAAAATATGCTAATAAACATGCAAAACAGCATTCAGAACTCGAAAGAAACACAGTGGTGTGGTTCTTCTGGAAGGAAAACAAACCTTGGAAACGTGGCATAATCAATCAAGTGGGCCCACAGCCACGCTCATATGTCATAAGAAGTGAAGATGGTGGAAAGTATCGACGAAACCGTTATCATATTCGTGTGGACAGGTCGGGTGATCAAAGCACCTGGACATCTAAGTCAACTAGAACAGTGGAAGATTTGTATCCAAGTTCCACGCAGGAGGAAGAAAACAAGAGCACTTTTATTCCTCAGTCAACAACAAACAGTAATCCAGTTCCAGCTCAGTCTGTTAGAAAATCAGGCAGAACAATAATAAAGCCACAGCGCTTTAGGGACAATTGATATGACAATCTTTACCTTTAAAACTGTTACTTTCACTTACTGTTTAACTCCAACTAAATTACCTATATTTAAATCATAATAGCTTTCTTTCAGATAATGATTCATGTAAAAAAAGGGGGGCATGTTATATACATTACTTGTAACGCAAATGCTTGCCAACAGATGGCAGTGTCTGCAAACATCTAAACTAGAATAAACAGAATGCAGCCGCTGACGGTTAGTCAGGCAGTTGCTTCACGTGCTCCAACTCAAATGTCAATCTTAATGAATCATCTAATAATTCTATTAATTATGCTTTAATCTTATACTATAACATACATCACTTTCTTTAAATTGAAATGTGAATACGGTGGTACTTGATAATGGAGTACTCCATTTCAATTTTCCACTCGATCGCCACTTGATTGCTTGGATTCATAAAGTTAGGCTTAAGCCCACGTGATCTCACCTGGCTTGTTTTCCCACTTCTCTTTAGCTTTGATAGCTCTGTTTTTTACAATATTTATAGCCTCTGGATTATCAATTATTATTTCATGGTTTCAGTATTATATTTGGTTTTATGTGCTATCACTTAATGTTTTACTTGGGATTCCATATTACGTAAGTTTAGCTATTTTATATTTTATATATATATATACAGGGTGTCCAGCCTTAATATACCCAATAGCTAATTCCCGAACCATTCGGTTTAGATATGCACTTCCAATTTGAAAAATGTTTTAAAAAAGGTAAAGCATGTTTTTACGTGCTTTTCGAACCAAAAAACCCATTTAGAAAAAAATTACAAAAATTAAATTTTTATACGGTCCCCAGGTCCTATCACTTATATTTAAGAAAAGATGCAGTACACAAAAACAAAGTAAACACAAAAAGTTTCATTTTATTACGATAAAAACTGCCCAAATTATGGAACTTTGAAAATCATACATTTCATCCATTTTCTCGGCCAATTTCAAGAAGCTAGTAAGGGACCGTCTCCAAAGTGAAATTAATTGGAACTCTACCAGGAAACATTCGCTCTTGCACGTCTCTCTTATGTAAATCGTTTTTAAATTTAAAAGTACACACATTACGTTAATATTACAATAACTGAGTACTTAAGAAACAAAATTTATTCTGTGTACGTGGAAAACATAGATAAAATAAAATATTTTGGACGAAGAAAACTTTTCAAAAGCAGTTCCAAAAACTTAGACTTATTTGCCTGCGGCTTCAGACTGATTTGCTGCGGTATTCATCATGGCAAACGTTAAAAATCTGTTGTGTAGTCGCTTGCAATTGTATACAGTCGTATTCTAATATTACGAATTCTAGTACAGGAGAACGAGATGTATACAAATGAAGAATACTGCGAAATGGTACTGTTGTATGGGCAGTGTAATCGAAATAAGAGAGAGGCGGCAAGATTTTATGCCATTAAATTTCCCAGTCGAAGACATCTATCTTATTGTACAATTGCCCGTGCTGTTCAACGCTTGTATAGAACTGGGAGTTGTCATAGACGTATTCCCTTGTCTCGTGCCACACCTTCAAGCTTGCGGATACCCGCTGAAGATGTTCTAGGATATGCCCTGGCTCATCCTGAAAGTAGTGTCCAGGATATTAGCAAGGCTTGTTCCTACTCAAAATCGACGGTGTGGAACATATTACATACGTACGGTGCATTTCCTTATCGTCCAGTCCTGGCGCAGGAGCTAATGCCTGGAGACCAGTTGTATACATCTCGTTCTCCCATACTAGAATTCGTAATATTAGAATACGGCTGTATGCAATTGCAAGCGACTACACAACAGATTTTTAACGTTCACCATGATCAGTATCGCAGCAAATCAGTCTGAAGCCGCAGGCAAATAAGTCTATTTTTTTGGAACTGCTTTTGAAAAGTTTTCTTCGTCCAAGATATTTTATTTTATCTATGTTTTACACGTACACAGAATAAATTTTGTTTCTTAAGTACTCAATTATTGTAATATTAACGTAATGTATGTACTTTTAAATTTAAAAACGATTTACATAAGAGTGATGTGCAAGAGCAAAAGTTTCCTGGCAGAGTTCCAATTAATTTCACTTTGGAGACGGTCCCTTACTAGCTTCTTGAAATTGGCCGAGAAAATGGATGAAATGTATGATTTTCAAAGTTCCATAACTTGGTCAGTTTTTATCGTAATAAAATGAAACTTTTTGTGTTTACTTTGTTTTTGTGTACTGCATCTTTTCCTAAATATAAGTGATAGGACCTGGGGACCGTATAAAAATTTAATTTTTGTAATTTTTTTCTACATGGGTTTTTTGGTTCGAAAAGCACGTAAAAACATTCTTTACCCTTTTTAAAACATTTTTTAAATTGGAAGTGCATATCTAAACCGAACGGTTCGGGAATTAGCTATTGGGTCACATTAAGGCTGGACACCCTGTATATAATGTACTCAACCGTTTTCAACTTGAAATTATTCGTATTTATTTTGTAATATTCGTTCAAAATTTTTGTCCTCAATTTTGGACTCCTGTCTGAAAGGGATAAGATGAATATTAACAAATAGAAGAGCAGAGCTGAAGAAAACCTGAAATAGTATATTTGTTAAAAGTTATTACCCTCGAAAATACTAATTAGGTGCAACGCACCTATCATAATTACAAACAAAAAAGACCAAAAACTATAGTATTCTTTCAGCGTTGTGGCCTAGGTAAAGACTTTATTTCTCCACAATAGCACGCTACCCTACAGGGCCGAACAAAACTTCATGCATTATATTTTTAAGGTATAGGATCCCCATCTCATTCTTTATTGCCATCTAAAAAATTGCTTTCATTAGTTAAATTCAGAATATAATCAACGATATCATTAGCTGATGGAAACTTCACATGCTGCCATTTCGCACAAATTTATATTTTGCTGAAAATTATATGTTTAAATGCTCTGTATTTTTATTCATTAAGATAATGGTATGCTTTCTTTATTTTTTTCACCAAAGAAACCTCCATGACGAACGCAATTTTTAAACGTAGCTGATGTCACGCAATGTCACAATTCGCTTAACAGTTTTTAAATTTGTAAAAGGGATATGTTGAATTCCCCCCCCCCATATTTTAAGGAAACGGTGTATTGTTGAATGAAATAATACTGATTATATACAAAGCAAATCATTTTGCACAGTGCACCACATCCCAAGTTCATCATTCGATAAATGACTTCACCAAACCTTTTAGCATATACATTCGAAATTATTTCATACTCCAGGTTTTGTTATGAAAGGTGCACACTATATTACTAAAAAAAATATTCAAGATAATCTCAATTACGCGTTGCAAATTATAATGTTAATGAAACACACTCTTAAATGAATTAAAAATATACCGATTCTTAGCCGCCAATGTAATAACGTAATACTATAGATTGGCTACAATAATTTGAATGTACTTTTACAATTGACTTACTTTCATTTTTATTCACTGGGATTTAAAAAAGTAATTAAATTTTTATATTTGCAAAATGATTTTAAATAATTTCTAAACTTTTTAAATTTTTCCTTAAGAAATAAGATAAACTTACAAGAAAACTAAGTCGATGGCCTTATTGTCCTTTAAATAGTACATTTTTTTTACTTTATTCATACAGTACGGAGTTAGATAAATACAAAAAAAAAAAAAAAAATAGACATTTTCAATAAGGAGGAAATAATTTACGTATTCTAATACTAACGCTAATTCTTTAGTTGTACTTTTTTATCTGATGTATATGCTTCATATTTTGAGTGTCGTAATGTTTATTATTTACATTTTTCAAGATTCTTACCTAATAGCATTCCCCCATAAAGGTAGGCAGACTTTTCACATGACTGACAAACGTTAACTCTTAAATTTTCAGGTCAGTTTCCATTCGTCACGTACCTAGTGACAAATACCATTCACAGTGATCCTCGCCGCATCATAGTACAGTTAAGGAGCCAGAATTCAGAGCAACTGCAGCACACAGGTAAAGGATTTAATTCGATGTTTATCTCAATTTAACATAGAAGGTACTTAAACATGCGCCTAACAAACATGAAAACGGGTTCAGGCCTACCGCGCGGCTGTCGATCTAAAGCTTTGGAGCTTTGGGCACATTGACGGCTCGTACATAGGGAATGAAGAACTGCACCACCCCCAGTTTAATTTTAAATATATCTTTTAAAATCTTTTATCCTTTATTTAAACATAATCTTTACGCAATCATTAATCGTTAAGTCAGTAGCCATCCCGTAGCAATCTCAAGTCTCCCGAAAAATATAAAAAATCCAGAAAAGATAGTAAAAATCATTGAACGGCGCTGCCGCCGATGCAGTTCCTCGCAATATTGCGTTTGATTACTCAACACCTGCGCGAAGCCCCACACCACATATGGACAACTTCCGGCCCGAGGGCCGGATGTGGCTCGTACGGCTTCTAATCCGGTCAGTGGAACATATAAAAACCCCGTGTAATACACTATAAATCATTCAAAATTCCAGTTTACGGCCCGAAACTTCTTCCACATTCTAAAGTTTTTGCCCGCCAAAGGAGGGATAAGAGATTCACATTTGGGTCATGATTTTCTAAGTGAGACTTCTTATCTCTCTGTCCCATTCTCACAAAAAACAGCAAAATTTGGTGAACCCAAGTTTCAAACCAAGCAATAAAGCAATGACCTTTAAATCGGCACAGATATTCCATTCATATTTTTCATATTGTGTTTTCTCTAAAACTAGTTTCATATTTTTACATGTTTCTTTCATATCAGCGGCATGCGCTACAGGTATTGATGGAAGTTCATTGCCAATATGTAGCAGCACAGCCTTCAGACTAACTTTAGAGGAGTCTATGAACAATCGCTACTCATCTGGCCGGTGTTGATGCCCAAGAGTTTCCATAACTGAACAAATATCAGTACAAAACACAATACCACTTTCTTCAGAGTGGCAGTCTGAAAAACTATGGCGGCTACGATAGCTACATATTCTTACATTTTTTTGGAGTAGATTCTACCCTTTGAGTCTGGAAGTTAAAACTTCAGCTTGCTGTTTTGACAGATTTAAATCCCAAATCAGGCCATTAATATCTTGCTGATTGGGAAAGTATGGTTCTGGTGAACAACTACAGTAGTGAGAGATTGACAGTACTGCGCCACCCCAATCCCGGCGGATTGCGGATTGCATTCCAGTGAAGCAGAGGTTACATAATCCACGATGTGCTAAGAGGGGGGTGGAGTTGAGTGACAGCTGATGGAGGAGAATTCGACCGGAGCAGGGGAGACGGAGTTGAGTGGCAGTTGGTAGATAAGACAGAAGGGTACAGATTTTTTTTTTCTTGCATCATTCCTAATAGAGGGGACTCGGAAAAAAGTTTGATTTTTTTCTAATAATTACTGACTACAACTATTTATGCAGAGACCGTCTTGCAAAGTATAAAAGAGATGTGATTATGAAAGTAATTGTAAGGATGACTCTTAGAAAAAAATTTTAATTTGTGTTTTTTAGAATTTTGATTGTGAATTTTTCAGACATAGAAAATTATGCTGAGATACGAACTAAGAATATGTAAAAGAAATTATACAAGCTAATGATTTCATTATTGAAGATAAAAATTAAAGTTAGGTTTTAACTAGTTGAATGGTATATGTTTTATGCAAACTTTTACAGAATAGTATAATTTGTGGGTTTTTTTAGGCGTAAAATGGTATATGTTAATTTTTCGGGTATAGAAAATATTGGATTTGTGTTTTTAGACTTTTGATTGCGAATTTTTCAGACATAGACAATTTTGGATTTATGTTTTTTTTTTTTTTTTTATGTTAATTTTTAAGACATAGAAAAATTTGCTATAATACGAACTATTAATATGTAAAAGAAATTACAAGCTAATGATTTCATTATTGAAGATAAAAATTAAAGTTGGGAGTTGAATAGTATATGTTTTATGCAAACTTTTACAGAATAGTAGAAAGAATTGTGTTTAATGTTAGGATAACGATACTTTGTGTTTTTTTTTTTTTAGACATAACATGGTATATGTTAATTTTTCAGACGTAGAAAATATTGGATTTGTGTTTTTGGAACTCTAAATGTGAATTTTTCAGACACAGAAAATTTTGCACAGTTATGAACTAGGACAAATTAAAAAAAAAAATCATTATGGTAAAATTCTGTTTCATAATGAAACTTAGAAACTATTTTAGCGAAAGCGAAATCTACTGTATGGATTTGCCCCTAAAAGTTAACTTCACAGTACACCCATTGACTTAACAGCTATACTGTAAAGATATAGCTATATTATTCTTATACGTGTAAAAATATCATGTCCCACCCTACAACCGGTACCACATTATCATGTAAACCTTTTACAGAATAATAGAAATAATTATGTTTAATGTTAGGATGAGACTTTGCGAATTTTTTCGTGATAAAATGACATTGGTTATATCTTTAAACCTTTTAAGCAAGTATTAGTATTGATAGATTTTTTTAAAAAAACCTACAGTATTGAAAATAAAGTTTAGGTTTATACTAACCGATCAGGAAATCGTGGTTACATGGTAATTTCCTTATATGACTTTAGAACTTTACGATAAAATAAGTTACAAGCAAGTAATTTTTTTTTCTAATGGGCAGGCACTGGCCACAAGCCACAAGCAAGTAAATAAAATTGCAGTTTTAGATCTAACTATCAAGATATTATATATAGTTATAAAGTAATAATATATCAATTCAATAATAAGAATGCTTATATTTTAGGTACAAAAGTAGCATTTATCCAGATACAGACTACACATGTGTTTCATTTTATGTTATAAGATCTCTCAAAAGCGTTAAGTATTATAAATTTAACTCAGAAAAAATATTATTTTGATGGAAATAGTGTCATCGCATCTTGCTGCTGCATATTTTTACGTTTAATAAGGTATTTGCACAAAGACTGAACCACAAATGTTCAGCAAATATGCTTTCACTAAATAAGGATTAACTTTTTTTTTTTTTTCTAAATCATGTATCAACAAAGTACAAAACATATTAAAATTATTATAACATATTATATAACATATTTAAGTACATTAAATAACATATTTAAGTACAAAAAAGTTTTGCAAGTCTTAGTAAACAAAATACTAAAAGGAATGACTGACACTAATAGTCAATACCATACTTGTAAAAATCTCTACGATTAAGCGAAATGCATTTTAGAAAATAATATTATCAAGACATCATATTCAAATATTTACAAATACACTGAAAAAAGTCTAACATAACTATCAAATAATAGATAATATACTTGTGTATACTAGAAAATATTTAAACAGAAATGCACTTACTTCATTACTTGAATGATCGATAAAATACATCATCAGTGTATTTTCATAACGTGAACTATTTTAAATTAGGCTTAGTATAAGCGATCGAAAAAATGCATCCTACCACCACCACAGATAGAGTGAGAACAATTTTTTTCATATAAAAATACCTTGCCAAACCAGTTCTGTTAACCTTAATCTTGAAACTTTGACCTTGAAACGGCATAACCTTGAAACGACCTCTTTGATGATCACGTGATTTATTTTATTTTATTTTTTTTTTTTAAACCAGTGGGAAGACATTATTTCATCTATGTTAGATAAAGCGGCTGAATGCGAGGCTCACATTATGCTGTTAGTACCTTCACTTTAGACGTGTATTTCTAGTTTTATGCTTTAATTGATTTTTTTCACCGTGTTTTAGAAAAATGTCTTTGCTTGAATTGATCGAAAATACTTTTAACATTGAATACACTCCTGAGTTTTACACTCAAAGTGATGCTGATGTGTTACTTCAAGAATTATCGCAATTACCTTTTGATGCAAAGCCTCTGCAAACTGGTGAAAAAGATAATACTTCGACTCGGAAAGTAATTGCTTTTGCGGATGAGGGGATAAATTACAGTTTCTCTGGAGTGACTGTCTCTGTTTTCCCTTGGTTACCCATTTTGCAAAAACTACGTGAAGATCTACAGAAAACAACGAATTATCAATTTAATTTTGTACAAGTAAACTTATCCTCTGACGGGAAATCTAAAATTGAAGACGGTAACTACGAAGATTTTTCTCTGGACCTATCATCATGTGTATGCATTCTAAGTTTTGGATCTAAACGAACTTTAGATTTTAAACCAGCGAACTGTGAAACCACTACCATTAAATTAGAACATGGTTCAATGAGTAAGATATATCCCCCAACCAACAAACTTTTAACGTATGGTATTCCTTCTGAGCCTCATGTGACAGATCCACACATTAACCTAACATTCGTCAAAATGTGCATTTATGAACCTGCGCCGAAAAGACCAAAGTTGGACGATTGGGCGGATCATGCTTACCATAGCTTACATGCTTCTGTAAATAGTACATGGCACTTGGAAAGACTTATCTACGTTTCGCTCCACGATGAAAAAACTGACTTGAAGATTCATATTAGACAATTTATTCAGAACGCTGAATTAGATTATATACCAACCAGTCAGGGAGTCATGATGGACCCTTCAACATGGATTGAATTTATTGTAAAACTATTAGATTTTACCAGATGTCATCACAATAGCTCTTTTATTTGTGATAATCAATTATCCGTATTTAATGACGATGGAAAATGCATCCTACAACAAATTTACAAAACCGGAGATTCATTTACATTAAATCCAATTCCATTGATACTTTTAAATGATCAAGTATTAAAACTTTGTGAAATGAGAAATGAAATATCAGAATGCATTCTAAAAACATTGTACACAACCACCCTGCCTCATATGACACTAAAATTAAAGCCACAAAAGTGTTACCGTGAACCGCATTGTGAATATGAAATGGCTAAAGATCAATTAATGGATATAGTAGCTCATGAAATTCACAAAAGTTTAAAGAAACAATTTAATTGCATAGACCGAGTTCGGGATAATCCTTCACAAAGGATACATGCTTGTTCGAATAGAACACATGTTGATGAAAGAGATGGTCTTATAAACATTAAAGCATGGTTTATGCTCGACGTACCATATATTGCAAGAGAGATATGCGAGAACAAATGTACTTGTCATTATGACGGAGAATATTTTGCAAACATTTTCTTCGAAGACTACGGAGAGTATTTTCAAAATGTATTTCTTCGTTCATTTTTTCAACCGTTTTTAGATTTTTCTAATCCCAAGAATGCCAAATCATGTGTAATTATGTGATGTTATTGGTGTATAACTAGTATTACAATTGTAAAAAATTTATTAAAACCATTGTGATTATACAGAAAAGGTACGCTTGCTTCTACAGCAGTGAGTTTTTACTGACTTATGTATGCTTTGTTATATATTACTCATTGAAAAGTTATTATTTTTTTTGTGTTAATAGTTTGTGTAGTTTAGAATACATTTTTTTGTAAATAAATCAGTTTATATAAGAAAAAAATTATGTGTTTTCTTTATGTGTGCATTGATTACTTGCAAAATAAATACTTCTGAAATTTTACTAAAACAAAAAGTGATAAAGTTAACATACGTAGACAAGATTTCAGATTCTCTTTTATACTTATCTTTTAAATTCTATTACCATAACTTAGACAGTTAGAAATTTGACAAAAACTTATTGAAACTAGTATTATGAAAACATTAAACAACTGTATAGAAATAAAGTGGTCTTCTGATTAAAAGCATAAACCTAAGTACGTTAGGTAAGTTTGTCACATGAGAATTCACAACAGTAGTAATTTTTTGTAAAATGTACTTACATAAAAGAAAAGTACAATACTTAGTATAAAACGTAGTATTTAAAATTACCAACCATGTTTTACGTTCAAAAAATCCGAATAAAAAAAAAAAAAAACGAATTACCATAATTTTAAAACATCAGAGTATTAACTTAGGTTATTTCTTGTAATTTTTCTAAAGTAATGGACTTGTGTACATGTTTTTGTTTTTGAAAAATATCGACTAAGTGCACGTGTTACATATTTTACAGACTGATCTACTTAGACTTACAAATTTTAAATAAATGTGTGTGTTTTTACTTTTTATACATAATACTTGTTCAAACTTAGTACACTTTTGATTTGTGCATTTGCTACACATAATACTTGTTCAAGCTTAGTACACTTTTGATTTGTGCATTTGCTACACATAATACCTGTTCAAACTTAGTAAACTTTTGATTTGTGCATTTGCTATACATAATACCTGTTCAAACTTACGTACACTTTTGATTTGCACAATTGTTACCAATGTAAAGAATTTTAGGTATTCTATAATGTAAATCTTGTGTTGTAGGATTAAGAACAATTATCTGCACGAGGGATCTAGACCTATAGGTGGGGAGCCCTCCGTGGGGGTCATTCAAGGGGTCCTAACTCGTATTTACGCTATGTTTCGGAGAAAACCACGGGAAAACTCCGAACGGTTAGGTCGACGGACGCGAGATGGGACTCAAACCGGGGACCTTCACACTTCGCCCGTCTACCATTTCCAGTGGCATAACCACTGTGCCATGGTGAGGCCTCTATAATGTAAAAATCTTGGTACATTTTATTTGAAGTAACCGAGTATTTTAAATCAAACACTATAATTTTTAAAACATCGAAGTATTAACTCAGATTATTTTTTATCCAAACTACTTGTTGAAACTTCGTAAACTTTTAATTTGGACATGTTCATGTGTTCTCATATGTTATGAAATTATTTCCAGAAATAAACTTAGTAATTCGAACTTCGTAAATTTCATAGAAGTAGTATGTTTAAAATATTTTTGATGTGAACGAACTTAATGTTTTTGTTCTGAAGTAACTGAACACACTACATCTGCTGATGTTGAGATCTTTTCATTTTACAACTTACAAACATAGGAAAGAAAAGTATTTTTAGATAAGTATAACTTTAGAAAAGAAAAAAAAGTAATGCTTCTCTATTTTTTATTTTTTGAATTATGTAGTCAAACTTAGTATATTTTGAATTAAAATTGTATTTTATGTTCTGGCAGGACATTGAATATTTTCATGAAATGAACTTACACATCTGTACTTTGTTAATTTCATAGAAGGTATCAACTTTGATATTTTCTTTAAATCTTAAGAACTTAATATTTTTTCTGAAGTGTCAAATATGTAGACATGAATTTTTTAAAACGTTGTGTTATTCAACTTAGTACATTTTAGGTAATCTTTCAAGATAATGGACTTATAAATTTTTACCTTTTTAAAATCTCCACGAATGAAAATTAGTACATTTTATGTCTATACGAAATTAGACACTTACAAATTTTTTCAGAAATACCATGTAAAGATTTTTATGAAATATTTTGTAAACTGCTTTAGCTGAACTTGTAATTTTTCTTTTTAGAAGTTTTGCACTTAGTATTTGTGTTAGTTATATTTTGTGTTCTTACAAGTTGTTAAATATTTTCATACAATAAACTAACAGATCTACACTTTGTAAATTTCATAGAAGTGATAACTTTGACATTTTTTAAATGTAACGACTTAGAGCTTTTTTTTTTTTTTTCTGGAACGCTAGATATGTTGAATATATATATTTTTTTAAACATTATATAATTTAACTCAGTGCATTTTAGTTATTTTTTTTTATTAAATACCACATGAATAACTTGCTGCATAAGCAAGTTGTAAATATTTTTTTTAAATATTGGTATTAAAAACTGTTAAATGTATATATACTACATAAGCAACTTGTAAATATTTTTTTAATATTGATATTAAAAACTGTTAAATGTATATCTACTAAATAGATATTAACAAACTAAAATATAAGATACCAAAAACTAAGAAAAACTAATGTTTAGCTGCATACCACAAGAAATTGTGAGAATTCATAAAATTAACTGCTTTCATAAATGTTTGGGTTGTAAAATTGATCACCCCTCTCAAATAAGACGCACTTGTTTAACTAACTGCTAGCGATGGTGAAAAATAGTGTGACATTGGGAAAAAAAAGGGAAATGCCTTCTAAGATGACTTTCATGTTGGAATATTTCACTAGAAAAAAGCAAACAATCCTATGAAAAGGGTCGGACATTGCTTGAGTCTTGTGAAACAGAGATATCAGGCGCCTACTGATGTCTCTGTTTCACAAGACTCAAGCAATGTCCGACCCTTTTCATAGGATTGTTTGCTTTTTTCTAGTGAAATATTCCAACATGAAAGTCATCTTAGAAGGCATTTCCCTTTTTTTTCCCAATGTCACACTATTTTTCACCATCGCTAGCAGTTAGTTAAACAAGTGCGTCTTATTTGAGAGGGGTGATCAATTTTACAACCCAAACATTTATGAAAGCAGTTAATTTTATGAATTCTCACAATTTCTTGTGGTATGTAGCTAAACATTAGTTTTTCTTAGTTTTTGGTATCTTATATTTTAGTTTGTTAATTTCTATTTAGTAGATATACATTTAACAGTTTTTAATATCAATATTAAAAAAATATTTACAAGTTGCTTATGTAGTATATATACATTTAACAGTTTTTAATACCAATATTTAAAAAAAATATTTACAACTTGCTTATGCAGCAAGTTATTCATGTGGTATTTAATAAAAAAAAATAACTAAAATGCACTGAGTTAAATTATATAATGTTTAAAAAAAAATATATATTCAACATATCTAGCGTTCCAGAAAAAAAAAAAAAAGCTCTAAGTCGTTACATTTAAAAAATGTCAAAGTTATCACTTCTATGAAATTTACAAAGTGTAGATCTGTTAGTTTATTGTATGAAAATATTTAACAACTTGTAAGAACACAAAATATAACTAACACAAATACTAAGTGCAAAACTTCTAAAAAGAAAAATTACAAGTTCAGCTAAAGCAGTTTACAAAATATTTCATAAAAATCTTTACATGGTATTTCTGAAAAAATTTGTAAGTGTCTAATTTCGTATAGACATAAAATGTACTAATTTTCATTCGTGGAGATTTTAAAAAGGTAAAAATTTATAAGTCCATTATCTTGAAAGATTACCTAAAATGTACTAAGTTGAATAACACAACGTTTTAAAAAATTCATGTCTACATATTTGACACTTCAGAAAAAAATATTAAGTTCTTAAGATTTAAAGAAAATATCAAAGTTGATACCTTCTATGAAATTAACAAAGTACAGATGTGCAAGTTCATTTCATGAAAATATTCAATGTCCTGCCAGAACATAAAATACAATTTTAATTCAAAATATACTAAGTTTGACTACATAACTCAAAAAATAAAAAATAGAGAAGCATTACTTTTTTTTCTTTTCTAAAGTTATACTTATCTAAAAATACTTTTCTTTCCTATGTTTGTAAGTTGTAAAATGAAAAGATCTCAACATCAGCAGATGTAGTGTGTTCAGTTACTTCAGAACAAAAACATTAAGTTCGTTCACATCAAAAATATTTTAAACATACTACTTCTATGAAATTTACGAAGTTCGAATTACTAAGTTTATTTCTGGAAATAATTTCATAACATATGAGAACACATGAACATGTCCAAATTAAAAGTTTACGAAGTTTCAACAAGTAGTTTGGATAAAAAATAATCTGAGTTAATACTTCGATGTTTTAAAAATTATAGTGTTTGATTTAAAATACTCGGTTACTTCAAATAAAATGTACCAAGATTTTTACATTATAGAGGCCTCACCATGGCACAGTGGTTATGCCACTGGAAATGGTAGACGGGCGAAGTGTGAAGGTCCCCGGTTTGAGTCCCATCTCGCGTCCGTCGACCTAACCGTTCGGAGTTTTCCCGTGGTTTTCTCCGAAACATAGCGTAAATACGAGTTAGGACCCCTTGAATGACCCCCACGGAGGGCTCCCCACCTATAGGTCTAGATCCCTCGTGCAGATAATTGTTCTTAATCCTACAACACAAGATTTACATTATAGAATACCTAAAATTCCTTACATTGGTAACAATTGTGCAAATCAAAAGTGTACGTAAGTTTGAACAGGTATTATGTATAGCAAATGCACAAATCAAAAGTTTACTAAGTTTGAACAGGTATTATGTGTAGCAAATGCACAAATCAAAAGTGTACTAAGCTTGAACAAGTATTATGTGTAGCAAATGCACAAATCAAAAGTGTACTAAGTTTGAACAAGTATTATGTATAAAAAGTAAAAACACACACATTTATTTAAAATTTGTAAGTCTAAGTAGATCAGTCTGTAAAATATGTAACACGTGCACTTAGTCGATATTTTTCAAAAACAAAAACATGTACACAAGTCCATTACTTTAGAAAAATTACAAGAAATAACCTAAGTTAATACTCTGATGTTTTAAAATTATGGTAATTCGTTTTTTTTTTTTTATTCGGATTTTTTGAACGTAAAACATGTCTGGTAATTTTAAATACTACGTTTTATACTAAGTATTGTACTTTTCTTTTATGTAAGTACATTTTACAAAAAATTACTACTGTTGTGAATTCTCATGTGACAAACTTACCTAACGTACTTAGGTTTATGCTTTTAATCAGAAGACCACTTTATTTCTATACAGTTGTTTAATGTTTTCATAATACTAGTTTCAATAAGTTTTTGTCAAATTTCTAACTGTCTAAGTTATGGTAATAGAATTTAAAAGATAAGTATAAAAGAGAATCTGAAATCTTGTCTACGTATGTTAACTTTATCACTTTTTGTTTTAGTAAAATTTCAGAAGTATTTATTTTGCAAGTAATCAATGCACACATAAAGAAAACACATAATTTTTTTCTTATATAAACTGATTTATTTACAAAAAAATGTATTCTAAACTACACAAACTATTAACACAAAAAAAATAATAACTTTTCAATGAGTAATATATAACAAAGCATACATAAGTCAGTAAAAACTCACTGCTGTAGAAGCAAGCGTACCTTTTCTGTATAATCACAATGGTTTTAATAAATTTTTTACAATTGTAATACTAGTTATACACCAATAACATCACATAATTACACATGATTTGGCATTCTTGGGATTAGAAAAATCTAAAAACGGTTGAAAAAATGAACGAAGAAATACATTTTGAAAATACTCTCCGTAGTCTTCGAAGAAAATGTTTGCAAAATATTCTCCGTCATAATGACAAGTACATTTGTTCTCGCATATCTCTCTTGCAATATATGGTACGTCGAGCATAAACCATGCTTTAATGTTTATAAGACCATCTCTTTCATCAACATGTGTTCTATTCGAACAAGCATGTATCCTTTGTGAAGGATTATCCCGAACTCGGTCTATGCAATTAAATTGTTTCTTTAAACTTTTGTGAATTTCATGAGCTACTATATCCATTAATTGATCTTTAGCCATTTCATATTCACAATGCGGTTCACGGTAACACTTTTGTGGCTTTAATTTTAGTGTCATATGAGGCAGGGTGGTTGTGTACAATGTTTTTAGAATGCATTCTGATATTTCATTTCTCATTTCACAAAGTTTTAATACTTGATCATTTAAAAGTATCAATGGAATTGGATTTAATGTAAATGAATCTCCGGTTTTGTAAATTTGTTGTAGGATGCATTTTCCATCGTCATTAAATACGGATAATTGATTATCACAAATAAAAGAGCTATTGTGATGACATCTGGTAAAATCTAATAGTTTTACAATAAATTCAATCCATGTTGAAGGGTCCATCATGACTCCCTGACTGGTTGGTATATAATCTAATTCAGCGTTCTGAATAAATTGTCTAATATGAATCTTCAAGTCAGTTTTTTCATCGTGGAGCGAAACGTAGATAAGTCTTTCCAAGTGCCATGTACTATTTACAGAAGCATGTAAGCTATGGTAAGCATGATCCGCCCAATCGTCCAACTTTGGTCTTTTCGGCGCAGGTTCATAAATGCACATTTTGACGAATGTTAGGTTAATGTGTGGATCTGTCACATGAGGCTCAGAAGGAATACCATACGTTAAAAGTTTGTTGGTTGGGGGATATATCTTACTCATTGAACCATGTTCTAATTTAATGGTAGTGGTTTCACAGTTCGCTGGTTTAAAATCTAAAGTTCGTTTAGATCCAAAACTTAGAATGCATACACATGATGATAGGTCCAGAGAAAAATCTTCGTAGTTACCGTCTTCAATTTTAGATTTCCCGTCAGAGGATAAGTTTACTTGTACAAAATTAAATTGATAATTCGTTGTTTTCTGTAGATCTTCACGTAGTTTTTGCAAAATGGGTAACCAAGGGAAAACAGAGTCAGTCACTCCAGAGAAACTGTAATTTATCCCCTCATCCGCAAAAGCAATTACTTTCCGAGTCGAAGTATTATCTTTTTCACCAGTTTGCAGAGGCTTTGCATCAAAAGGTAATTGCGATAATTCTTGAAGTAACACATCAGCATCACTTTGAGTGTAAAACTCAGGAGTGTATTCAATGTTAAAAGTATTTTCGATCAATTCAAGCAAAGACATTTTTCTAAAACACGGTGAAAAAAATCAATTAAAGCATAAAACTAGAAATACACGTCTAAAGTGAAGGTACTAACAGCATAATGTGAGCCTCGCATTCAGCCGCTTTATCTAACATAGATGAAATAATGTCTTCCCACTGGTTAAAAAAAAAAAAAAAAAATCACGTGATCATCAAAGAGGTCGTTTCAGGGTTATGCCGGTTCAAGGTCGAAGCTTCATGATTAAGGTTAACAGAACTGGTTTGACAAGGTATTTTTATATGAAAAAAATTGTTCTCACTCTATCTGTGGTGGTGGTAGGATGCATTTTTTCGATCGCTTATACTAAGCCTAATTTAAAATAGTTCACGTTATGAAAATACACTGATGATGTATTTTATCGATCATTCAAGTAATGAAGTAAGTGCATTTCTGTTTAAATATTTTCTAGTATACACAAGTATATTATCTATTATTTGATAGTTATGTTAGACTTTTTTCAGTGTATTTGTAAATATTTGAATATGATGTCTTGATAATATTATTTTCTAAAATGCATTTCGCTTAATCGTAGAGATTTTTACAAGTATGGTATTGACTATTAGTGTCAGTCATTCCTTTTAGTATTTTGTTTACTAAGACTTGCAAAACTTTTTTGTACTTAAATATGTTATTTAATGTACTTAAATATGTTATATAATATGTTATAATAATTTTAATATGTTTTGTACTTTGTTGATACATGATTTAGAAAAAAAAAAAAAAGTTAATCCTTATTTAGTGAAAGCATATTTGCTGAACATTTGTGGTTCAGTCTTTGTGCAAATACCTTATTAAACGTAAAAATATGCAGCAGCAAGATGCGATGACACTATTTCCATCAAAATAATATTTTTTCTGAGTTAAATTTATAATACTTAACGCTTTTGAGAGATCTTATAACATAAAATGAAACACATGTGTAGTCTGTATCTGGATAAATGCTACTTTTGTACCTAAAATATAAGCATTCTTATTATTGAATTGATATATTATTACTTTATAACTATATATAATATCTTGATAGTTAGATCTAAAACTGCAATTTTATTTACTTGCTTGTGGCTTGTGGCCAGTGCCTGCCCATTAGAAAAAAAAATTACTTGCTTGTAACTTATTTTATCGTAAAGTTCTAAAAAAAGCTTTCGTAAAGTTCTAAAGTCATATAAGGAAATTACCATGTAACCACGATTTCCTGATCGGTTAGTATAAACCTAAACTTTATTTTCAATACTGTAGGTTTTTTTAAAAAAATCTATCAATACTAATACTTGCTTAAAAGGTTTAAAGATATAACCAATGTCATTTTATGACGAAAATAATTCGCAAAGTCTCATCCTAACATTAAACATAATTATTTCTATTATTCTGTAAAAGGTTTACATGATAATGTGGTACCTATTGTAGGGTGGAACATGATATTTTTACACGCATAAGAAGAATATAGCTATATCTTTACAGTACAGCTGTTAAGTCAACGGGTGTACTGTGAAGTTAACTTTTAGGGGCAAATCCATACACTAGATTTCGCTTTCGCTAAAATAGTTTCTAAGTTTCATTATGAAACAGAATTTTACCATAATGATTTTTTTTTTAATTTGTCCTAGTTCATAACTGTGCAAAATTTTCTGTGTCTGAAAAATTCACATTTAGAGTTCCAGAAACACAAATCCAATATTTTCTACGTCTGAAAAATTAACATATACCATGTTATGTCTAAAAAAAAACAAAGTATCGTTATCCTAACATTAAACACAATTCTTTCTACTATTCTGTAAAAGTTTGCATAAAACATATACTATTCAACTCCCAACTTTAATTTTTATCTTCAATAATGAAATCATTAGCTTGTAATTTCTTTTACATATTAATAGTTCGTATTATAGCAAATTTTTCTATGTCTTAAAAATTAACATTAAAAAAAAAAAAAAAAAAAAAAAAACATAAATCCAAAATTGTCTATGTCTGAAAAATTCGCAATCAAAAGTCTAAAAACACAAATCCAATATTTTCTATACCCGAAAAATTAACATATACCATTTTACGTCTAAAAAAACCCACAAATTATACTATTCTGTAAAAGTTTGCATAAAACATATACCATTCAACTAGTTAAAACCTAACTTTAATTTTTATCTTCAATAATGAAATCATTAGCTTGTATAATTTCTTTTACATATTCTTAGTTCGTATCTCAGCATAATTTTCTATGTCTGAAAAATTGACAATCAAAATTCTAAAAAACACAAATTAAAATTTTTTTCTAAGAGTCATCCTTACAATTACTTTCATAATCACATCTCTTTTATACTTTGCAAGACGGTCTCTGCATAAATAGTTGTAGTCAGTAATTATTAGAAAAAAAATCAAACTTTTTTCCGAGTCCCCTCTATTAGGAATGATGCAAGAAAAAAAAAATCTGTACCCTTCTGTCTTATCTACCAACTGCCACTCAACTCCGTCTCCCCTGCTCCGGTCGAATTCTCCTCCATCAGCTGTCACTCAACTCCACCTCCCTCTTAGCACATCGTGGATTATGTAACCTCTGCTTCACTGGAATGCAATCCGCAATCCGCCGGGATTGGGGTGTCGCAGTACTGTCATTCTCTCACTACTAACTACTGGCTTCATATGCAGGATCATTTTGATTTTCATCTGAATCATGTTGAGTCAGCTCAATACTGACACATCACAATGCCGGATTAACAGGTCTGAGCATATCCAAACATGAATGAACATGCGCAGTCTTGTTTTATGGTGCTTCAGCATGATATTACAAATAATTTCCTTAAATACAGCTTGGGTAAAATCGCTACATATGAGGTAACGGTTCCTATGACAGCTCAAAGAAAACGCTAAAATCAGATTTTGGAAAGGAGCTTTCACAGAAAAACTATGCCCGATGAGAAAATTCTGACTACATATCTGAGTTCAGGATGAAAAAATGCACTAGATGCACTATTCAGATTTCTTGTGAAAAAAACCTTGTCGACCAGTGTAATTTTTGTGACGCTTATCTCTGCCAAACTTTCTTGCTTTATGTACAATAAAGCCAAAATGTTTAATCATTCTTCCCTGTCGTAGTTCTTAAATAGTTCTTTAGTCATTTTAAAACCGAAAAAGATCTTTCACTCGAAGAGACTGATATGGGTAGAGTTTAAAATAATTTAAAGTTTTTCCTACATTAGGAAAAGTTGATAGCATTTCTTGAGCAGCCATGTAAATTTCAAATACATTTCTGTCAAGTTCATTGTTTCCTCCAAAAATAGCAAAAAATTACTCAGTTTATCGTCAAAATTTTAAATGACTATGCCATTTTTTGTAAATATTCATGTTTTCTATAGAATTTTCTTTTCCTCTTTTGATTTCTCGCCAAACAAATTAAAATGCTTTAAAATATTTTCATGTGTTACCTTTCTTCAAGATTATTCGGCTTTGGTATATTTCGAATATTACATAAAATGAATTTAATTTAAAAAAATTCTCTTTTCCAAATTCATAAGCTGTGTCCTTGTTTCTCTGGAAAAATGCATTCTTTTTCGCATAATTTCAAATTAATTTTAGTGCATTGCGTTAAGATCAAGTGAAACAAAAAACAGTTATTCTTATGATTATACCATACTTTCCAAAACTGGTTATATTTTTTCATGATAATTGTTTTATTATAATAAAAAATTGTTTCTTATATCTCTAGGAAGACATTTTTGTTGTTACATGGGTAAAAATAAGTTTTATTTTTATTTCACATCAGCCTTAATTATTAAATTGCTCACATTATATTAACAATAGTTTTAAGTCATATTAAGGGTATTAGAAGTAAGAATGCAATTTCAAATATGTTAAATAAGATATATGAGGAATTTACAGACAGTGAGAGAAACATTATCTTCTTTAGACATGAGGAAACAATTATACACTTCAACCTTCTTTAGAGATGGACTCGAGACGTGCAAGACGAGAAACAGGGCTATCTCGTTTACAATAATTTACCCTTTTTAAATTTCTATACGACCCCCGTAAAAATATTCCTAGTTAGTAAAATGTGACGCATACATTAATGAGCTGATGCACAAAATTTCAACCTTTTCTCAGAAAACTTCTCAAATATATCTTTAAACAAAGATGATCAAGAGCTATAGATGAACTGGAGTGCAAACGCTTATTGCTAGAGTGGAGAAAAATATCTCGTAACCCAGACAGCACATAAGCTTAAACCAAGCTTGACATTTCCTTGAATTTGACGTATTAAACCAAGCTTGACTTTAGCTTGATTTTAGCTTTCGAAAGTGCGCAGTGATGGCGCCATTTGTGAAAGAGAATGGACATTAATTGTCTAGCGTTCCTCAAATTTGCTGAAAGTTCGTAAAAGATGTGTTTTATTTTATTACCAGTGCCATATTACCGGCAGGGCAAACGGGGCAACTGCTCAGGGCCTACAGATTTTAGGGCCCAAAAATCTTACATCTTACACTTTTGTAGTTTAAAAATAAAATTTCAAAGGATGAAAAAAAAATCAGAAGTTAAATAATTTTTTTAATTATAAAGTATGAACAATAAAAATAATTCAAATTTACATTTGTATAAATTAATTTAAACTTATTTTTAATTCTTCGAAATGCTCTATATCGATATAGCATACTAATATGTAGGAAAATAACTAACCACGTTAAAAAATACCAAAATTTCTCAATTATTTGTTATTTTAAGAAATATTTACAAAAATGACTAAAGTGTTTGTATTCCATACATGTTAGCAACTGTGAAATAGCATTTCGAAGTAACGTTAAACTATCTGTTTCTTTGGTTTCAGATTACTTAACACAAAATTTATGTTAAGTAAGTAAACCCGTTCTTAACACAAATTTGTGTTAATGTTCCCCACTTGAAAATGCCAGAATTAGATGGCAAATTGTTTAATTGTATCATTTTTTGAGAGAGTTCTAAGTCCCAAAATTTTACTACTTTATTTTATTTATTTATCTATTTTTTCTTTTGTCTAAAAAAAAAATTTTTGTAAAATTTCGAACATTTAAGAAAAAAACTTGTGGACGTAAAGAAACGTTGAAGTTTTATTCATTTTATGTTAAAAGAATTCTTTTGTCGAACCGCCCGGGCTCAGCCCGAGCCCGGGCTCGGGCTGAGCCCGTCTCATCTCTAGTTTACATAGTTCACTTGAAAGAAAGTAATTATAACAAAGCGAACGAAGTAATGAAAACGCTCTCCGTTGATGTCCAGTTAATAATACGTGTTTAAAAATAATTGATTATTTAAAAATAAACAGTGAAAGTATTACAGAATTAAGATTAAACTTATGCCTAAAGATGTGGCTTTAAGATAAACTTACGTACAATCAGTAAAAAATGAGAAATACAGCAGTTTTGTTCTTGAAAATTTACATGCATGCCAATGACGATATCGAATGTTTTGAGATAATGAGGGGCGTGGTCATTGGCTTCAAATACGGGGAACATGGGCGCCTCCATAAGTTAACCCTCCTTGTTATCAAATGATAACCCTGACAGTTCAGATGCGTCTTCTTCGACTTTCTCAAATTCACCTCTACAGCATTTTTTAAAAATCTTGATTAGATTTTGAGATTTTGTGAAAATCCTTTCAAACTGCGTAAATTTATGTTCGAGCATCACTTAAAAACGACAGAAGCGATTGAAATGAAATTTAGTATCATGATTGGTGGTCACTCAACTTAAACATTAGGCAGCGTATTTTTAAAAAATCTTGATTAGATTTTCAGATTTTGCGAAAATCGTTCCAAACTCCTTAAAATTGTGTTCGAGCATCACGTAAAAACGACTGAAGTGAATGACATGGAATTTGGTATCATGATAGGTGGTCACTTCACTTAAAACACTGTTAAAATGCTGAAATTTTTGTTCCAGCATCACGAAATAAAGACTGCAGGGAATGAAACGAAATTTGGTGGCATGATAGGTTGCCACTCAGCTTAAATTCTAGGCTTCCAATTTTTCAAAAATGTTGATTAGATTTTGAGATTTTGCGAAAATTATTTCAATATGCGGAAATATTCGTTCGCGCATCACATAATTACGACTAAAGCGAATGAAATGATATTACTTAGCTGCTCTCTAACCTGCAATATTTTAACAATACATAAAAATTATAACTTCGCTTTCTTTACTTTGGCAATATACTACATCCATTCTGTGTACCCCTACAATGCTGACGAAAGTTCTTGCTTTTTGGAAATTTGCATTCAGTACTAACCCGTCAACGACGGGTACTTCAGCTAGTTCTTATATAATTTTCAAAATATCAACCTCAAAGTTTTGCATAAAATAATAATAATAATAGGGAAAGAAAAACGGCTTTCGCAACTTATTGTAATTTGTTCCCTTAGTTCGTGAAATAATTATAGCGTTAATAATTTAAAAGAAGAGAAAAAAACATTTATAGTTTAAAATAAGCCACAATGAGTTTCATAGTGAGGAGAGGCTGCGGGACCGGTTCACAACGCGGGCGGCAAGCTGAAAAAAAAGATAGAGGAAAATCTGAACACCGGAAATTGGAAAGAATGAGATATAATAGATGGTAATGAAAGAGAATAGCCAACAACTTTTTGCTATGCCGCTGGTCTCAAAATTAAATAGCGTTTCACGGAATGTTAAAAAAATAACAGTTCAAAGTATTTTATCTTTGAGGATTTACTGGTCTTGCCTAGAAGAACTATTGCACATCTTCTAAATGCAATTAAAAAAAAACAAAACAAAAAAAACAGCTCTACTTAAAAAGAACACAGCACATAGAATATAAAAAACTAAGTATAGTGGTGGTTAGCAATTTGAATGAGAGTTACTGAAAAGCATAAAGGCTGGCGCACATTGTACGTGCGTTTCAGTACGCTATAATGGGAAGTCTATGAATTTTTCCGTATCTCCAAGACGGATTGCGGAGAAAAGTTGTCCCATTGTGTGATTGGGGTGGTTCTGTGGTTTCACGCGTTATCCTTTGGCGGCGAATCCCGACGGGCCATTAAAAGTCAATAAATTCTTCGCCCCTGCACTGTATCTCCCCTTGTACAATGCCTTGACCATTAAAAAAAACATCCCACTGCGTCCGGAAACGGATCGGAAAAACACTGCATGTGTGGCGGCCTTAAGGGTCACACAGGAGAAAAGCAATGGACATCTGCGTAAACTAGAGTACTTACCAAATTTATGACTGAAATTGTCGCGTCAATTGTGTTTACAAAATACCTACAACCGTATGGGATCGAAGTTCATGGGTAGTCAAATTTCAATCAATGAATTGAACGGGATTTGACTATACCAATAAAGGCCAATGCGCATTTGAGTCCGTTTGCCATACGCTTCAGGCGATGAGTGGAGTTTTTTAATGGTCAATGTGTACGCGCAGGCTTTGCGGGTCGAATTATTTACGGGATTTTAATACCTGATCGAGAATCAGGATGAAAGCTAACCCGTCCCAGACAGCACATAAGCTTAAATCAAGCTTGACATTTGGCTTGGCAATGCAAGCTTGGCTTAAGCTGGATTTTCGCTTGCAAAGTGCGCAGTGATGGCGCCATCTGTGAAAGAGAATGGACATTAATTGTCTAGCGTCCTCAAATTTGCTGAAAGCTAGTAAAAGATGTGTTTTATTTTATTACCAGTGCTATATTACCGGCAGGGCAAACGGGGCAACTGCCCAGGGCCTACAGATTTTAGGGCCCAAAAATCTTACATCTTACACTTTTGTAATTTTAAAATAAAATTACAAAGGATAAAAAAATTGAGAAGTTAAATAATTTTTTTAATTATAAAGTATGAACAATGAAAATAATTCAAATTTACATTTGTATAAATTAATTTAAACTTATTTTTAATTCTTCGAAATGCTCTATATCGATATAGCATACCAATATGTAGGAAAATGACCACATTTGTAAAGGGAATTTTTAGCGTTAAAAAATAGCAAAATTTTTCAATTATTTGTTATTTTAAGAAATATTTAAGAAATGACTAACGTGTTTGTATTCCATACATGTTAGCAACTGTGATATAGCATTTCGAAGTAACGTTAAACTATCTGTTTCTTTGGTTTCAGATTACTTAACACAAAATTTGTGTTAAGCAGTAGCCAAGGGGGTGGTTAGGGGGGTCATAACCCCCCCATGAGAAATTTTTTGCCATGCAAAATGTATATTCTTCACTACATTACCACACACACGTATACATATATATGAGTTGTAGTAGTCGTAGCCCCCCCCCATGAAAAATTTCTGGCTACGCCCCTGGTGTTAAGTAAGTAAACCCATTCTATATTTCCAAATATGGAAATTCTTAAAAATAAAATACAATTATATTACGAAATTGATTTCAAAATCAGTCGTTTGTCTCGATTTTGGCCAGCAGTATTGCTCAACGATGAGTGTTGCGATATTGAAAGTTTTAAAACGTGTCCTGCTTTTAAGTTTATATTATGCTTATTTCCCTATTAGTAGAGTCTATAAATCACACATAACATTATTTAAATTTTGATTCATCCCATGGAAAAATAAAAGAAACTTATCAGCATCGCCCATACTTATCGATCTGGGGTGACAACAGTCACTTCAAACTTTAGTCATAGCTGCCCGAGGGATCGAACCCAGTCGTCGACGTGTGATGGAACAGATTAAAATAACTTAAAATTTCAGCATAGAGGGGGAAAAATAAAGTACACTCATGTCCATAAATTAAGGATAATGAAGTTCAGGCAAAGAAAGAGAAAGAAGCAAAACAAATTTGACTTATTTGTAAAGTCTATTTATTAAACAAAAAGTAAAGAGCAAAAAAGATGCTATATGTTTGACATAATTAATAAAAATTGCAAGTTTTACTCCCTTAACCAAATTTCAAAAAAGAACCTATTTACAAAAAACAGTATAACATGGTTAGTAGGATGGTTAATACGGAGTATGTCTCCCGGATGATGCAATACAGGCCTGACAACGCCTAGGCATGCTGAGTATCAAATGATCAATCTGATCTTGGGGAATATTACACCACTCATCAAGCAATGCACTCCGAAGTTCCGGTAGACAGGTGGGAGGGGGTTGACGGGCTGCAATTCGTCGGCCAAGCATATCCCACACATGCTCTATTGGATTCAAGTCCGGTGAGTATGCTGGCCCATGCATACGGGTGATATCCTCCGATTGAAGGCATTCGTCTACAATGTTTGCACGGTGAGGACGGGCGTTGTCATCCATAAACACAAAATCAGCACCCATGGCGCCCCGAAACAAACGTACATGTTGCTCCAGAATGATTTCCCGATAGATGTGGCCTGTCATCGTTACACTCTGAACATGCAGGTCAGTTCTGGAACCAAGAATAAATCCTCTCCAAACGAGCCATCCTGCACCACCGTAACGGTGTCTTTCAATGGTGTTCTCTTGGTGGTAACGGGTACCTGGCGCTCTCCAGATGAATGTCCGGCGAGAATCAGACTCCAAACTAAACCTGGACTCGTCGGAAAACATCACACAAGACCACTGTTGCGGTGTCCACAATGCATGCTCTCTACTCCAGGTTAATCGCAGGCGACAATGAGTTGCGGTAAGTGGAACACATCTGACAGGCCTACGAGCATATAGACCAATGTGCCCTAAGCGTCTGTACACGGTCTGCCTTGAAACTGTCGTACCGGTAGCTGAAGAGAGCTGACGAGACAGGTCTGATGCTGTACTCCGTCTGTTTCTTTTGGCAGTAACTGCCAAATAGCGGTCCTCATTCGGCGTTGTAACTCGGGGGCGACCTGTGCTGTAACGTCTACTCACATTACCATCATCTTGGAATCGTTGCCAAAGCCTGGAGATGACACTCTGGGCGATTCCAAGTTCCTCGGATACTTCCAGCTGGGTACGTCCACATTCCAGTCGTCCGATAATTCTGCCACGTAAAACATCATCAAAATGCCTCCTTTGTGCCATAACTATGCGGTTTTTGCACTGAAAGGCTTTCACAGCGCTTGTGAACAATTTTACTTCTTTGCCACCATTCCTTATATACCCCTCTCTTACACTCTCGTCATTGTGACGTACCATCCACGCCATCTGGTGGTTTCCTGTAATTTGCATATTCTTCTTCAAGATGTGTGTGATCATTCCACAGGTGAAATTTTTATTTTAGAGATCAATTTCTGTGTGATTCTGAATTATCCTTAATTTATGGACATGAGTGTATGTGGGGCACGTTCGCCAGCCCCGTGTATTTAGAAAATTTTTTTAAGCTTGAAATTAAGCTTGAAATGTCAAGCTTGATTCAAGCTTGAAATGTCAAGCTTAATGCAAGCTGGGCAAGTGTAAACTAGAACACTTGATTCAAGCTTACACGCTTGAAATTTTCAAGCTTATTGACTTGATAAATCAAGCTTGCTGCAAGTTTGATGCAAGTTTGCTGTGCTGTCTGGGGTGAAACCATAAAACCACGCTACACACACCGAGGGGTAGGGATGGACGCGAGACGAAAAATAGGCGTCTCGCGTCTCGCAAAATAGCCTAAAAGCTTTGTCTCGTCTCTTAAAAATCCCTATATCGTAATGTTAAAAATGTGTGTCTCGTCTCGCAAAAAAGCTGTAAATCTCTGTCTCGTCTCGCGTCCATCCCTACCAAGGGGAGACTTTTCAATTCGGCTAGAAGATACTGAAAATTACATTAAATTGACATTCTAGCGTATGACAACGGACTGAAATGAGAGTTGGCCTTATGATAAGTCCCTGATTACGACAGTTTTTTCATTCACTAGTTTGATGGCAACGATCGAGGATAGGGTGGTTACATCCCGGAAATGAGTAATAATCACTTTCATCAGCCATGCCCTCCAACTACTACTACTGAATATAATTAACTACTTTTTTAAAACAGAATTTTCCACATAAAGTATAACAAAATTTTCGCGCTGAGCCTGTGGGATGGTTGCTATTTTGAAAAAATACTTAAGAAAATATACTATTTTTTAAAAAGTGGTTAATTATATTCCGTACTAGTTGGAGCCGCAGCGTTCGAGACTTTTCACTTGGACTTATTAAAAGCCCCATCTTTTTGGCTGGACATGGACAGCCAAAAATAGTGCCTAGGCCATTTATGGCCTAGACGCTACACAGCCGGTAGAGAGTTGAAACAGCCCCTTCTAAGGATATGGAGATTGATCCCTTTTTATCAAGTTTGTACTCTTAATGTATTGCTTCGCTTTTGAGTTTTTAATTTTTCTTAAGAAGTTTCAAAGCCGCGGTGGTCGGGGCCCCTGGAGGTGGTTGGGGCCTCTGGCGACCGCCATGTCCGCCAGGCGTTAGATCCGCCACTGAGTTTCGGAGGAAACCACGGAAAATTCCGAACGGTTAGGTCGGCGGAAGCGACCTGGTTTTGAACCAGGCACTTTCCGTCTCCCAGTTCAGGGCGCTGTGCACTCGGCCACTGGTCGAACCACGGGAGTTTTGAGTTCAACGGTACTGAATGAGTCATAAAATTGTATTGTACAAGTCCAAGTGGTTCAGAAGGGGGCCGTGGTAGCCCAGTGGTTAAGGCGTTGGACTCGTAACCGGAAGGCTGCGGGTTCGATACCGGCGTACCACCAAAGACCACCGTATACATGCGGTGTACGTGCACGTTAAATCCGTGGTTCCGAAAGTCCTTTTGGCGGTCGCTAGCAGTTTCCGAGGGGTGCCAATATTCAGAAGTCCCCTCCACCTTCTGATGAGGTTCCAAATTGTGGCGGGAAATTCCATGAAGGACGTATATGTAGCTCTAAGCGACACATTCAGTGCCGCGAGCTGTCCTCTCCTGGCAAAACAAAGTGGTTCAGGAGAACTAATTCACAACAGAATTACATCTCCTCAAGAAGAAACAGACATTACCGTCAGGCGCTAAATATATCCCTTTGAACATATTTCTAGATTCCGAGGGGATATTAGAGTAAGGGGACGAGAAAGACTGTCTCAACATATCAATTAAATCAAGATCAAAAGCATCCAATGCACCTTCCAAAGAATAATTATTTAACTGACTTGACCATACGTCATTATAATCTTAAGTTATTTCACGGTGGGTCACAACTAATACTTTCATTACCTCGACAAAAATATTGTTTTGTAGATGGACGCTCAACTTTACGTAAAGTAATAATAAATGTCTTCTAAGCAAATGTTTAGGGGCTCGGATATGCCAGCAGTTAATGGGTAATTTACCCGAGCAATATACCACCTAGCCGACCCTTTGCGAAGACTGGGCTCGATTGTGCGGTTCTTTTTCTAACGAAACCAAATGTACCCAGAAGTAAAGTCAAGTTTAAATCGTATATTTGTGTACTTATTTGTATGTGTGCAAAGCAGAGCCTTAGCTAGGGGCTGGCCAGATCTCCCCATAGGGAGAGCCGACCGCGAAGCGGTTTACAACTTCAAACTTCTGGGAGCTGACCAGGCGGGCAGCTGTCAGGAGTGCATGCATCAGAAGAGCGGACTTAGCACACTTTTTCTGCACAATAGTAAGTAAGAAGTGTTAGGGAGCAAAGTTCATCAAATCTTGCCAGGGGCGGGCATGACTCTAGTTACGACTGTGGTACGAAAGCGGTACACTTAAAAGCGATTTCGGATTTATCAGCACAAGCAGTGCCACCGGCCTTTAAAAGATTTATCGCCAGACACGGTCTCTCATCGGATATCTTTTCTGGTAAATGGAAAAACTTCAAAGAAATCAACTAAAAGAATTATTCAAATTACTTCAATCTCTGACAAGGTTCAGAATTTCACTGCAAATCAACTAATCACGGGACATTTCATACCACCGTATTAGAGATTGCAATCCGGCACCAATTTCAATCCGGTCTGATCCTGCCCGATCCCCAACTCACCGGTCGGATTGGCCACATCGAAAGAATTTCCCTTTCGTTCCAAAATTAACTGTATGAAAGATGTTTAGGTGAGTGTATCATAAAGTTTATAAAAAACAGTGGAACCCCGATTTTGCGTTTTTCATTTGACCTTCGGCATAAAACGTACGAAACCGGAAAACGTATAATCGAGGTCCAAGAGAGAAAAACATTAGAAGAAAACAAACACACAAAAAAATTACCAATGCCATATTATTTTTAAAATCTGTTATTTTTGACTGCTTTTTCCTTTCAAGTTAATTTCACATATACTTTTTTCAATATATGCAAGTTTTTTGAAAATTTGTTTCTTGATTTTCATGTCCAGTTAAAAAATTGCTTAAGGTATTTAAACTCGCAATGTTCTCTGCCGATGAAGGCATGATTTCTTCTGCATCTTCATTATCGGAATCTTCATCAATATCGTCCTCACTTTCATACTGCGAAATCAAATCGTAAATAGTCTGAATGACTGTAGTAGCGATAACATCCTTATCACAATCAATGTACTCGTCAATATTGATGTCAGCAAGTTTAAATTCATCCTCTTTTGTATAGTCTTCCATATAGTGGGCTCTTCCGGTGGCGCTTCCCCATCAACGTCAGATTTGGAAAATCCTCCCTTCAAAAAAGCATTTGAAATGCATTTTTCATCGACACTATTCCACGCTGGTAGATAAAATGAAGAGCTTCTAGCTCGTTTATCTTCGTTTTCCAGGCGTCTTGAAGCTCACCAAAATGAAGTCCAAACAGGGCTCTTCTTTAGCAGTTGTTTTCTATAATGCATTTTGAAGGATCGAATTATTCCCAAATTAGAAAGCTGAAGTAAACCATGGTTTAAAAAAAAAAAGCCGTGTTTTTTGTAAAAAGCCCAACCCGGGCGGATTTTATTAAAAAACCCGGGGTTTAGGGTGAAAGAACCCGGGTTTTATTAGGCAAAATGGGCAAAATTAAAATTTTTGGTACTCGAGCTTGAAAATTTGCACATATAGAAATGCAAACTTCAAACCATAGACAAACATAAAATTAGGGTTTAACTCACAAATTGAGCTTGGTTCTGCCCTCCAAAAAATAAATAAATAAAAATAAATCAATGAATAAATTTGCTTCTAAACACTTTCACTGTGTATTCTTTTGAATAAATAATTATTAGCTTAGTAAATTATGAGTAATAGAAACTTAAGTGACATACCATTAAAATATATCCACAAATAACAACAACCTTAATTTCGAGTTGTGCAAATTTCAGGAACTAATTAGTTACTTACTAAACTGAAGTGCGAAATTTGGCTTTTACTAGAACACTTTTTTGAGTGGGTGTAGTAAAACAAAGCAACGGATAATTTTAATTGTCTTAGATAAAGGTTTATCGTCTTATTTTGTAACTTAAGAAATTATATTAAGGTAATTTTTTATTTATATATTTATGTAAAAATGTACTAAAGAAATCCCAGTGATTTAAATATGATAGAAAATGTTATCTACTAGGGGCCAAGGCCCCCAGACTCGCTACGCTCGCTTTTCGTATGAGGCATTCGGCCCCTAATCAGGCTTATTCGTAAAAAAGACATAATTTCAACAGACAAAATCCGAAGATTGGATCAGATAGAATGTTACTGAGCTACACATTGCTTGGCTCTTGCATTGAAGATATTTTATTATGGGAATCCGTGTTGTACGGGTCCTGAGCTATACTCCACCTGAAGTGCGGACTCCGCTTATAATCGCTGGAAAAATTATTTGCACTCCTCAGAAACACAATGATATTTAATGTTGCCATTCAAAAGTTATATTAATTAGGAGCTAAAGCGTAATAAAATCAAAACATCTGTTTCAGCTGTATTTTTAATAATGTAAAACCTATTGGACACCTTGCGAATTTGCCACCCATGGCGTTTTTTCATTATTTGGCGACTTGCGTACATGTAAAGTTAATAAAAGCTACGGAACAGATAGAATAGCCTGCCACCAATGGCGACTTTTCATTATTTGGCGATTTACACATGCTCACAACCTGTATTTACTGTTCATTTAAGGTTACCGGAAAACCGTTATCTATATTTTCATTTACATAATCGTTTGCAGATTGGCGTACTTAACACCACGAATTATACCATCTCGTCGCGCTAGCAAATATCCAAAGTGTACTATAACTGCTATAATGGCATAGTTAACGCCGCCAAATATTTCTACTGGTAGCAAATAATTCAGCTGGACGAGAACCGGCTTTAAAATAATCTGCATTTTAATTATTTTTCATTTTCAAGATATTAGTTATTCTGTTTTGGAAAAACGAATAATCGCTAATTCTAAACTCCTGTTGTCTAAGAGAACTTACTATTTGAAAATTGTCAACTTTGTGTAACACATTTTGAGTTACTTATTTCATATAGTTTTTATTTTGGCGTAAAATGGGCGTAATTCTAACTCATGTTTGTAAATTTCACGCGATTCTAGATACTTGGAAATGCTTTGTTGCAAAGGAATGAATGATTTTATGCCATATCTGGCAACCATTATGTTTATTTTTTTAGTTTTTTATTAATATCTTCTAAAATAATTCGATTTTCGAAATTTAAATCAGCTTAGCAGGTTCCTCGTAATTTTTCGAATCTGTGGGCACCTTAGTCGAAACTAAAATCCCTACGTTTAGGAGGAGTTAGGTCAACAAGCTTTGACAGCACCAGCGGCCTTTACTTTTTTTTAGAATAGAGAGATAACTCAATAACATTATACAGAATTTCTCAAATTACTTTATTTTATTTGTTTCTAAAACAATATAAAAATTGAATGGCAAAAACCTACCTGCACATTTCTTTTTGACATTTAAATAGTAAATGTATAACACAGAGTTGTTATAATTCATTTCATTCCATAATGTGTGTACTTCTTTATTTTGTGGTATTGATTTATTAATCCGGTAATATAATTTAATGTCAATAGTTAGTGCAACCAGACTTGCTTTTATTATACAGCCAAGAAATTATTATCACATATTTGAATGGTTGTTTTATTTCTAAATATTCTAATGAAGAAATATTGGATATTATGTTTGCATGAACATCTTTTCCTTTCAATAAAAATCAAACGATGCATTTGTATAGCTTTATATTCTTACGGTTACATATTATCTTTAAACAACTACTATTATATGGAATAATGTTTGTTTGGTCATAGAAAATTCTATGACACAAATTTCAACTAAAAATTACTAAAAGTAACTTTTAAACAGTATTACAACTGGTTGAAAACAAAGATTTTTATTTTTACAAAAGCAACAGAATGGAATTAGGATTTATAGTTTCATTAGAGATAAAAATAATCTCGAATTGAAATAGAACTTTAAAATTTTGTAAGAAATTAAATGCTTCTACAATAAATTAAATTATTATTCAGATATTTCTTTTAAAATGATGCAAATCAGAGTTTTATCTTACCCGCCCCGGTGGGGAAAATGGGGAGCTACCCGGGCAGCAAATCTGACAACCCTGAAGTAAACTGGTACAGTTGGGTGGAAAAAATCCATACGCACGTTCTTTAATTTTAGATTAACGTGAGCAGTGCACTGATCTACGAATAAAATTATTTTTCGCTTTTGTAGGCGCATTTTCATATCCAATTTTCTTACAAAATCTTCAAAAAGATTTTAGGTCATCCAAGCCTTTTGGTTGGCATTGTAATCTGTCGGCAAACTTTTAACGTTTTTGAAGCATCGGGGATTCTTGGATAGACCAATCACAAATGGTGTTAGCTTCTCTGTCAGCATTGGTACATAACAAAACAGTTAATCGCACTTTCGATAGCTTCTCACCGTAACAGTTTTCTCCTTTCACCGTGTATGTTCTATCAGGGAAGAGATTAAAAAACAGTCCGGTTTCATCGGCGTTCAAGATGTCTTTTTGTGAATAATTACACACAATTGAAGGTAGTGTTTTTTCCATCCACTCCTCAACGACAGCAGTATTTACTCCATTTGCGCATTTGCCTCAACACAAATAAACCTATAAAATATATTGTGCCTCTTCTTGTATCGGTCGATCCAACCATTGGATGCCGTAAAATTCTGTATTTCAAGACGAGAAGAAATTTCAAGCGCCTTTTCTTTCGAAATTGAGCCATTGATTGGAATCTTGGCTGCTCGCGTTTGTTTGCCACTCGTACAAAATTTTTTCAAGTTCCTCAAAAGGAGAGGTTTTTCAATGTTTCTTTTTTTCTTTTTCTTTTTTTTCAATTTCCCAGTTTTTCAGAGTTTAGTACCACGGAAACTTCTTATTTTAGGATGCTTTGTAACGTGGGATATGCGATACCGAGTAATTTTGCGATACCGAGTAATCAACTTTAGCTCCTTTGAAAACTTTGGATTTTTCGATTATTTGTGACTTTTCGGCCACGGATAAACATTTTATTTTCGACATCCTACTTCAGACTGACAAGAGACGAGATAGCAAGTAACGGCAGACGATTTTCCTTGAGTTGGTACTGTGCTAATTCTGAGAATAAGAAAGCGAGCAGCAGTGGCGGCTCGTGGGATACAGCAAGTACTCCCGGGTTGCACTTGAAATTATCATCACATGCTTTAAAATAATTTATTCTAATAACTTTCTTAAATTCAGATTAGAATTATGGAATTCCTATGGTAAATTTTTAAAAAATCTAAAAAAAAAAAAGAAAGAAAAAACCGTATTGTAGTAACTGCCGGATCGCTCATTTAGAAAAAAATCCCTTTAATCTTCCCGCAATTCAACTGCGAAAGTCTTTGGTACAGCCCTCAGAGCTAAGGCTAAAATTCAGCTGATGAAAGGTTTTCTAACTACGGCTGCACTTGTGAATTCGACCAACTAATTGGCTCGGACGAGAAGTGAAGGAGCGGGTAAGACACAGAGAATATTCTAATGGAAGGAATAGGTTTTTTTTTTCTTTACTTGGAAGGTTGAAAGTTCTTAGCTTTATTTGTTACTGTGTCCATGTGTTATTGGAATTTATGATTTAACCGTTTTGAAACATGGAGCCCCCAGAGCCCGACTAAGACATTCGGAGGGCCTAGGCCTAGCACTTTTGTGGGGCCCCTGTGTAGTCATTTCTTGTTGGTCATACCAGTGATATCAGTATTTCTTTCACAATTTCACACATAAGGGGGAGGGGAGGGTGCTTTAGCTGCAAACTCTCTCCTGTACAAAAAGATTTAACTTAAAAGTTCACAAATTTTTAGCATTTAATGTAGAAGTTATGCTTCTGAATCCAATGTTCGTCACGTCAGTGACTACTCCATGGTGGAATTCTTGGGGTGTTAATACTGACGTTTCTTTTATGCCTGAATATAGTGTAAACAAACCCTTTTGCTCAACGGAATGTGTTGTCAAAATGATCGCTTTATCTGTTTTCATTACTGCTAAAAATTTAGCGCATAACACAATTTTTTAGGAATAGAACTTAAAATATTTTAATAATTTTGGGGCCTCTTAAGCTTGGGGGCCCTAGGCCGTGGGCCTAGTTAGCCTGTGCGGTAATCAGGGCCTGGGAGCCCCGTCATGATCCAGTTTGCGTCTTGCGTGAAACTCCGTTTAACATAAACGACAACCACTAAAAGAAAATAGACCGACACCAAAATTGTCCATTCATAAAAAAAACAGGTTCGTTTCAGCATAGTGGTAGCTTCCAGTCATCATGGTATGCTCTATTCTCGTAGCTATGTGGGAGTTTTTATTTACAAAAAAATGTTTTGTTGGCCGTCTTTAATCGTTGAGATAAAAAAAAAGCGTTTGGAATGGTACTGAATATGATTGATTAACCACCATCACACGAGCATGTAAAACACATGAAAGCTCAATCGAACTTTGAAGAAATTCTTTAAAATTTAAGGAGTTGATAAGAAGTGGGACCTAAATTGCTGACGCATTAAAGGAAAACTCTGGACTTTATATTGCTGAATTTATCAAGAAGGTAAGTCTGAATAGACACTTCATGCAATTACCCATCAAAGCATTACTGTTTTTAAGTAAGCAAGAACTGACATTTAGAGGACATGGCGAGCGAGAATATTCTTTAAACATGGGGAATTTTAAAGAGCTTTTAAAATTATTGATATCTGAATTAAAACAACGCCTTTTTATGAGGACATCACTGACCGATTCGCAAGTTTAAAAGAAAGGAGGATTGATTTGACTTATAAAAAAATAAGTAAGTTTTCTTTCTCTCTTTTTTTTTTTTTTCTTCCTTCCCAAGTTATCATTACAAAAGAAAATTCTAAGGAAACTTCGAATCAGACACGGATTAATGCAATTTTGAGGATAAGAGCGGCTGGTTGAAATGTGTGTCCATTTTATGGAAGTAAAATAGGATCTCTTACATTTTTTTATGTAATTTCTTTTTTTTTTATCCTCGGTGAGGGCTTAATTCGCCAGCTTTCGAATTCAGTAACAAAGATTTACCATTCCTGTCCGGAGGAAGGGAGTAAATCTTTGGGGGGGGGGCTCATATGTTTCCGGCTGCAGTAACATTTTTGACCATGGGCCGCCACTGGCGAGCAGCTTTACTGTCTAGGTGGGAATTCGTGTCTCCTGAGTCGGAAGGTTCCATTGGTAAGATCATCAACCTTGAACTGAAACGACATTGAACTGTGTCCCACAATCACGTGACCAACTGGCTGGAGATGTTCTAACCAAAAACTGGTTTCCCGCCCGCAAGCGTGCTCTTCAGTTCAAGGTCGATAGGTAAGATAAGATTCGCTAACAGAATGGACATTTTGCATGGTTTCTGAGTTCGAGGCTAAAATTCGTCTGCTGGCGGTATTTACATCCGCCAGCTCCTATTGAAATGCATTGAGTTTCCATTTTATAATTACTGTTTCTCATTATTAGCCGCTCGGAATGAGTTATTGTATTTTTAATGTTTAAATAGATGGTTTAGAAGACGATAATATCGCATTTCGCTACAAAGCTTCGTTAATAAAAGGAATATTAGCATTCTAAAATTATTACGTTATTGCAAACACTGTATAAATAATACATCATTGAGTTGATTTTGAGTTTTCTGAAATTAAAATAATACAAATATTCATTAAAAATCTCCCACACCTTTTTAAAATACGATATTTTAATTATTTTTAGTATTTAATTATTATTAGCATTTTAAATGAAATCTCACAATGAAGATACAATTAATTTATAAATGAAAAGGAAACTTAACTGATTATATTGTATTATAAATTAAGCTATTCAACAAACAAACTAAAAGTCTTTGGCTGAAATTGAATAGTCACTGGATTTTATCTGTAAAATAAGTTTTTGTAGATTCTAGGCAGAGTTGAAACTCATTTAACTTGAGTTGCACAGTAGAAATCTTTGGTTTTGAATATGCGTTTAAATAAGAAGGACAAATTAGGTACCTTTTTTCTGTAGTTTATTGAAACAAGATGATTATGGTAGGTTTACACAGTGCACATGGTGAAGACACAATACTTAAGCAACATCCGATTAGTAACACAAATAAAAATAAGCTTTCTCGAAGATAAGTCGCCAGCGGCGATCTTATTCTGATTCACAAAACACATCACATCATATTGAATCATCTGGGTACCGCAGCACGGATCCCTGATCCGGCTCTACTTGAATCACATCGGTTGATTACACACACAACATAGCAGATCGAGAACACTCTCTGTCTGACCGGTTAACTTGTGATGCTCTTTTTATACCTGCCAGTTAGTGCGGGACTACGATGGATATTTGCATAGGGGGAAAAAAGAGTTCTTATTTTATGCAAATTAGGAACAGCGCCATCTATCGGCGAGAAATGTAAACTTTTTATTACGGCGTTAAAGATATGACGATGTTTACACCGCCATTTTCAAATGCTAACGAACTTACGTTTTCACTTAGAAAACTTTTAAAGGAGCTTACAAAAGTTTCGTTTTTTTTTTCACTTTAGCAAATTTAGAGATAAAATGTCATGGAAATAAAAGGTAAGTAAAGAAATAGCGTTTTTTTTTTCTAACAAGGGCCCGCCTTCCATGACATTTAGGAAACTGGCAGATTCAAAGTAAACGAAAATTAGAGGTAACCTTTCCTCTTTAACGAAAAATTAAGTTAATCATGATGCATGAAAAAATGCTTCAAAATTCACTAAGGGTTAGTAGAAACACTATATACAGTTGTTGCTGGCCAGCATGGTTAGTACACATTTCAAAAATTACTTCATTTCAAAAAAATTTCAACTTACTAGAAATTACTATATAAATGCATTCAAATATAAACACTTATGCTAGAACATTAATAAACACATATGCTAGGACATTAATAAACACATTTTTCTAATCATAAAAATATTCATACTTCAAAATTACTCTTGATATACGTTCAGTGCACTTTAGAAAATACTCACATTTTGCAAAGTTCATTCAATATAGTACAGTACAGTACATTGCAATGAAACATACGAATTAAATTTGAAAAAAAGCTCGAATTGAAATCCAACTGAGATCGAGCTGGGATGCATCCCGAAAAAAATTTGAAAAAAAAAGTTGGTGTTATAGGTTAACACATTATATGCCTGACAGAACACCTTATAGACTAGAGTGGACATATAGGAGCTTCCACTAGCAAAAATGGGACTTACTGAAATAAAACTTTAACATCTCCTGTGATTGGGACGAAAATACTCTACTCTTAGAACTAACCAATCACCTCAGGATTCTCTGGCAAATTACAGTTTCACCTCGCGAGACGCTTTTGAGGCTGCTCGAAAACTTCAGAGAAAGACCAGAGCTAAGAATATCGCACTCCGTGGGGAACTTTACTCCCTCGACTGTAAAGATGTCAGACAGACATAATAGGACAAACACAATCACATAAAGTTCATTTTTTTTTCCCCCATCAAAAATTTCAAAAAAATTTCCCCCCTTTCCCCTCAAAAAAGGTCTCAAGCCGAAGGGCTTATAGGAGACAAAAAAATTGCCTAGGTTTCCACAAACGGGAGTAGGTCTTTCACACTTAACTAAAAATTTTGTCATTGAAAGTGGACAGGCTGATTTTGGGTAAGGGTTTTGTGAAAATGTCTGCGGGGTTTTGTTTAGTGTTAATATATTCCAATTTAAACAATTTTTCTAAAACGAGGCTTCTTAAGAAATGGTATTTTACATGTATGTGTTTGGTGCGATTGTTCTCTATAGGAGAATTTGAAAAGTCGATAGCTGCACGATTGTCACAAAATAAGGTAACTTTTAAATTTTCTGGAAGAATGTCTAAACCTTTTAGTTCATCTAGGATTCTATACATCCATAACAGTTCTTTTGATGCCTCTGTCAGGGCAATAAACTCAGATTCCATAGATGACAAGGCTACACATTTCTGCTTAAAAGTTCGCCACGAGATTGGGGTTTTGTCTAACATTAAGATGTGACCTCCCATCGACACACGATCATCTCTATTTGAGGCGAAATCGGCATCAGAATAACAGTTTATTGAAATTTCATTAATGTTGGAAAGTTTTAGCTTTAACTTCGATGTTGACTTTACATATCCCAGTAGTTTTACTAATTGGTTCCAATGATGTTGGCCGGGGTTAGATTGAAATTGAGAAAGGATATTTACAGCGTAAGATATATCAGGTCTGGTTCTACTAGCCAAGAACGATAAACATCCCAAAATATTACGGTAGGGCAGTTTTTCCATTTCCTTAGTTTCAGCATCGTTACTAGGACTTTGCGTCTTTGACATTACAATTCCAATTGCGATTGGCAATGAAACTAATGGTATTTGATACTTCTTAAACCGCTCATAAATTTTATTGATGTAATCATCCTGGTGAATAAATAGTCCTTTCCTATTTTCCACAAATTGTACCCCGAGTAGTTTCTTCGTTCTACCCAACTTCTTTAGATCTACTTTATCTTCTAAAAGTTTAATTACCTTCTCTATTTTTTCTTTGGTTTTAGATATAAACACCATGTCGTCAACATACAGTAGTAAAACTAAACTATTTTCATAAATGTAGACACAATTAGCCCACTCTAGCTTATTAAAATTTAACTCACTTAGAATTCCGTGTATTTCATTGAACCATTCACGTCCACTCTGCTTTAAGCCGTAAATAGCTCTGTTGAGCTTACAGACGTAGTTTTCTTTACCTTCCTCTTCGAATCCTTTGGGCTGCTTCATATAAATATCTTCTTTTACTGGGGCGTATAGGTATGCAGAATTTATGTCTACTTGCATATGAAACCAATGAAAATGTCCAACTAAGAAAGAGAAAAATAATCTTATTACCGAAAAATTGACCACTGGACTAAAAACTTGGTCGTAGTTTTCACCTTTTCTTTGACCGAATCCTTGAGCGACCAGTCTAGCTTTGTATCGTACTATTTTACCTTTTGAGTCGTGTTTTACTGTGAATACCCATCTATTGCCTATTACTCTTACATTTTGAGGTACGGGTACAAGTTTCCACACTTCTCTTTCGTACATAACATTCATTTCTGCAGTCATAGCTTTCTTCCACTCATCTGAATCTTGAGAATCTATTGCTTGAAAATATGAGTTTGGAATTACTATATCCTCTAGTCAGGAACTGGTTAAATTCGTTTCGTCTTTCACAATGCCGGTGTAGGTATCTTTACCTTTGAAACTAAATTTTTCTGGGTCATACTTAAGTCCATGTTTCTTGCAATATGCCTCGACCTCTCTACAGGATCGTAATCTTATATTGCTTCCTAATATACCGTAGTATATATCATTTCTGGACCCGTCTGACCTAGGGACGGCTTTTCTCATCCAAACTACATCTTTAGGTGGTGCTACTCGGTCTTTAGACTTAGAAAAACGAATTGTTTCTTCTCCCTCCTCCTCATCGGATTCACCGCTACTTATTTCAAACTTTTCTTCGGATGTGCTAGGTTTCTCGTAATCTTCTGTTTCTGGTTCCCTTTCCTCATCGGAACTTTCTTCCGCTGTAATGGGTTCCAGCACGACTCCGCTGCTCTCACGAGTGGGTAAATTTTCATCAAACGTTACGTTACTTGTTTCAACGACTTTTCTGTCACTCGGTAGCCATACTCTATAGCCACGGGTAAACATTGCGTACCCAACTAGTATGCCTTGTTTTGCCCTCATTTCGAGCTTACTTCGTAATTGACGTGGTACACCTACGAACGCTTTTGATCCAAAAGTTCGTATATGCTTTACTGAAGGTTTGCGACCACAAAATAGCTCAAATGGTGTTTTAGATTGGTTTGCGTGACATACTCTGTTCCAGGTGTATGTGAAACATAACAATGCTTCCGACCAAAAACCATTTCCCAGTTTACTGGAGTGTAACATAGCTTTTACAGCGTCCAAGGCCGTGTAATTAAATCTCTCACTTACACCGTTCTGTTCCGGCGTATAATCGTTGGTTCTTTCAGCTTTAATGCCCTCCTCCTCCAAAAACTTCTTAAATTCATTATGGCAGAATTCCATGCCATTATCCGTTCTGATATTGATAATTTTTCTGTTTAAAAACGGTTCTGCACGTTTTTGGTACCTCTTAAAATTTTCGAAGACTTCAGATTTCTGCTTCATAGGATAAACAGTGACTTTTCTTGAGTAGTCATCTGTTATTGTTAAAAAGAATTTATGTCCCGATATTGATGGGTTAGGTAAAGGTCCACAAACGTCCATGTGCAGAAGTTGGAGGGGTTTGTTCGATCGAATCTTGGGAATACTTTTAAAGCTCTTTCTTCTAGTTTTTGCTATTTTACAAACATGACAGGGTTTATACGACTTAGATTTAAAAACGGGTAGGCCAAATACCTTTCCCTTACTAGTTTCAATTATAGCGTTACAATTAATATGACAAAAACGACTATGCCAAAGTTCTAAGTTCTGATTGTCACCTTTTGAAGAAAAATTAGCTTCTGCTTTCTTTTCATTAGTTATTGTAGGGTAAACATGGTACAGACCACGTTTCTTGTGTGCTGTAAATAGTTTTTGTCGGTCACGTGAAAATACCTCTACTTTGTTATTTCCCCCTCTAAATGTAATGCCCTCAGTGTCCAATGCAGGACCTGACAGGAGATTTCTCCTTAATTTAGAGGAATAGAGGACGTTTTTTAATGTTTTTAGAACTTTACCACCTTGAAATTTTAACTCGACTGTTCCCCTTCCCTCAATGGAACAATCAATGCCGTTTATGGCGACTGACATCGACCGGCCTTTAATTGGTTCAAAGTTTTTAAAAAGTCTTTTATCCCGACAAAAATGAGCACTAGCCCCTGTATCAAAAATCCATGAAGAATCATTTAAATCCTCGCTTGTGTGGGCTTCTATCATATGATTCTTCGGTTGTCGTTTGTTACTTTTACGATTACTGGGGGGAGGGATCCTACAACTAGCAATTAAATGTCCGATTCTACCACACCTATAGCACTTTCTAGTGTCTTTCTTTACACTATTCTTAGGTGGAACACGTTTCACTTGACTAGACATTGCGACGGTAGCTTGATCCCCTACACTTTGCTTTAGTCTGGCCTCTTTAGCCAAAAGTTCGGCTAAAACTAAATCGAACTTAAATGTTTCGTCAGGCCAGCGGTAAATCGTTTGAACAATTCCCTGATACTCCGAGGGTAAGTACCTTAGCAATTGAAATGACTGATACCAGTCAGCTGGGGGAGCGTTAGCGTCTTTTAATTGCTTAACTATCATCCTCAACCTGGCTGCAAATAAGCCTATTTCCTCCCCTTCGTTCAATCTACATGAAAAAAAAATCATCTGTGAGTCTCATAGCACGAGCTCTAGATTCAGGTTTAAAGTGTTTATTTAATTTTTCCCAAACTTCTTTGGGGTCATAAGTGCCAGAAATAAGAGGCTTATATTCATTTGAAATGTTCAAAAATATCGTGCTATAAGCACGCCCGTTTCTAATCTTGTAATCCCTTAATTCCTTAGCGTCAGTTTCAGGGGGTCTTTTTTCTACACCACTGACTATTTCCCAACAATTCCTATCCATCAACAATACCCTTACGTCTTCCTGCCAAGACTCATAATTGTCGGCAGACAATTTTTCTATTTGGGTAATTGAAGCTTCCATTTTGGAAAGTTAGGATACAACACAATTTACAAGAAAAGATTAAAAACACTACAGGCCCGCCCTCTTATAATTTTAAGGCACTTAAAATCTGTTTGTATACGTTAAAAACACTTTAAAAACAAAACACATTATAAATACACTTGACATATTCAAAACACATTTAAACTTGGGCTTGAAGGCCCATAACCGTGAAAAGGAAACTTAACTGATTATATTGTATTATAAATTAAGCTATTCAACAAACAAACTAAAAGTCTTTGGCTGAAATTGAATAGTCACTGGATTTTATCTGTAAAATAAGTTTTTGTAGATTCTAGGCAGAGTTGAAACTCATTTAACTTGAGTTGCACAGTAGAAATCTTTGGTTTTGAATATGCGTTTAAATAAGAAGGACAAATTAGGTACCTTTTTTCTGTAGTTTATTGAAACAAGATGATTATGGTAGGTTTACACAGTGCACATGGTGAAGACACAATACTTAAGCAACATCCGATTAGTAACACAAATAAAAATAAGCTTTCTCGAAGATAAGTCGCCAGCGGCGATCTTATTCTGATTCACAAAACACATCACATCATATTGAATCATCTGGGTACCGCAGCACGGATCCCTGATCCGGCTCTACTTGAATCACATCGGTTGATTACACACACAACATAGCAGATCGAGAACACTCTCTGTCTGACCGGTTAACTTGTGATGCTCTTTTTATACCTGCCAGTTAGTGCGGGACTACGATGGATATTTGCATAGGGGGAAAAAAGAGTTCTTATTTTATGCAAATTAGGAACAGCGCCATCTATCGGCGAGAAATGTAAACTTTTTATTACGGCGTTAAAGATATGACGATGTTTACACCGCCATTTTCAAATGCTAACGAACTTACGTTTTCACTTAGAAAACTTTTAAAGGAGCTTACAAAAGTTTCGTTTTTTTTTCACTTTAGCAAATTTAGAGATAAAATGTCATGGAAATAAAAGGTAAGTAAAGAAATAGCGTTTTTTTTTTCTAACAATAAAAACCTATTATTTGTTAATGACTAATATTCTAGCTTCTTTTGCAACAGCTATATTTCGAGAAGAAAGTGTTAAATAATCCCTTGGGTCCAAACAAGCTGAAACCGAAACTAATCATCATCATAAGATAGCTCAAGTGGCGTATCAAATACCGCCAGGTGACGTCACGTGCAAAATGTCCATTCATCCGGGGCCATCGCTAAACAACGGGCCTGCTTATGAGTTGCCATCCCTAAAAATGAGTTTATCATTGAGGCCTGTTTCCCCAGTCACAGTATTCTATTTTATTATTCTAAGTATTATAAATGTTATATTATTTTATTATTTTAAAACAATTTTTTTATATTTTTGTCGTACTAAAGAACTTTAGATGTAGGTAATCGTTTTGTGAATCTTGCGCCATTTTCTTTCATAAAATTTATCCTAAAATTCGAACATTTTGCTCTGAATGTAAAGGTAAGTGAACGCTTATAATGTATTTAGAAATTCTAAAAATATGTATGTAAATCATGTTTAGTGAATAATTACCCATGTGTTATTTATAAATAAATTATTTTAATCAGAAATCGTATTACTTGAGTAGTTTTTATTCTTGTAAATAAGCATGACGTTTGATACTATTTAGACGATTTAATTTTGCCAGTTGAAAATGTTATTTATCAGTTATATATGCCTTGATTATGTGATTCAGACTTATAGGTACAGTGCTTACAGGTACAGACTTATAGGTACAGTGCTTACATAGGTACAGACTTATAGGTACAGACTTATAGGTACAGACATCTGGTACAGTGCAGAAATACAGAAAATTATAAATTATTGATTTTTGCCCGTTTATACAGAAACTTCAAATGTAGTTAATATTTTGTACAAGCGTTCATTATGCTTGCTCAATACCTAAGTTCGATTGAGAAAGCGACAAAAGAATAATATATACTACATGAAATGTCTTTATTAAAGAATAATTAATTCAGGGATCACGCTATAGAGCGTATTTTATCAATTTTCTCCAACATACAGGATATCCCGAAAACACTGAAATGCGCTTTAATACATCATTTGTTAAAGATTAATGTTAAATTGTTTAAAATAACGTAGGAAATACGACTACGTTCATGAAATATTCATTATAAAAATTTCTTTCTCATTTGTGTATTTAGTTATTTTAAAGTATATTAAATATCCACTTGTGAAACTAAAATAAGCAATCGTGAATCATGAGAGTAAGCGCTACTTTGTTTTTCCTTCAAATTATATGCATCTATTTTCTTTATGTAAATATGTATCATAGCAAACAAATTAATCATGAGTTCGTACTTGAATAAGTAACACAATTACTACTTAAAACTACATTAAATAACGTTTGAAAGCACTGGAAAGCTTAAGAAATGCCTGATGTATATGTGAAGACTCGAGCATCCGTAGGCCTCTTTGGATGGCTCATCAAAATACACGCGCAGGCCCGTTACTAATTGCGAAGGCCCCGATTCATCCCTTAGAAGAGAAAATCCGAAGTAGGGTCCACATAATTGTCGCCTTAGCGCGCGTTTACTACGTTCCGTTCCTGTGGACACATCAAAAACATTTTTATTCGTTTGAAAAATTTTTCGATGTGTGGAAGAAGATAAAATTTCTTGAGGTAATTCGTCTAGAATGACGTACCAAGCAGGAAACATTAAGAGTAAATGATGTAGAATCGAGGTACTTTTAACATTTTCGGAATAGGAATTTCTTGGGACCAACAAAAAATAACGTACAAAGAGGGATAACGTACGAAACGGGTTACGTAAAATCGGGGTTCCACTGTACAAGACTACATCTAGGTTATTATATATTATATATAATAATAATAATAATAATAGTTTTATCAGATATTAATATAATAGAAAACATTTATTTGTAATCAAAGCAAAACAATGGATATCAATGAAATAGTATCTGCGTTATTATATACTATATAATAATCTAAAATCTGCGTTATATAATAATTAAAAATATTAGTATATTTATATTTGTTTTTAGAAATATAATATTTAGTATAATTGTTTATGTTCAGTTTAATAAAGTTCACAAATAACACCAATGAAAATTATCTTGTAACTTAGATTACATTATGTAAGTTTCTTACTCTCTTAAAAGTGTGCCTCTGATTTAAGAGGCACGTTATGAACATTAGTGCCTCTTAAATTTTATTTCATTTTTAATACTGTATGAGAGGTACAGCTGCGGGAAAAAAAAGTCCCTCTTGCTTTTTATTTCAGCATCGTTCGTAGAACAGCAAAGTTACATACACCATTCGTTTTCAAATAACGCATACTTTAATTTACTATTATTTTAATTTGCATAAGGGGCCGTCTTCATATTTAATTATGCATCAACTTCGTTTTTCTCAATGGCAACACTGTATTTTGACTTTATTAAACGAAAGAAAACCTTCAAATTACCCTAAATATAAATTTTCACCAATTTTCTACGATAATTTCCGGAGATATTGCGAGTTATTTTTTGTGCGTTTTTAAGGGACTTTCTACAAATTGAAAAGCGCTATTTGTAGGTTCTGAACTTTTCGCCTTTCATTCATTCCGCTCGAGAGAGTTAAAAGAAATAAATGTTATTTTCAAGGAAAATTTTGTTACCATCTCTCTTAAAGTTTTTTGTACTGAGAATATCAAGGGTAGAAAGTAGAATGTTTAGTCAGAGGTCCAAATGACCCGTGAATTCATAACTTCCTTGGCTCGTACTCCAGACTCCAGGCTTTCTACTTATCGCTGCAGCTTGAAAAAAAAAAGAGATTTTTGTACATAAATAGAAAAAAAATTATGTCAAGCACTTCAAAATTTTTAGGATGTCTGTTTACGAGTTGCACTATACACTGAAGTAAACGATAAACCTGTATCATATACGAAACTTTTAGAAAAAATTCTTAAAATCGGAAATTTTGCAGACCGTGTCACTCTTAGAAAAATTTTGCTGTGCAATTCCATATTAAGAATTTCTTTTCTGAAAATTTCATAAAAGGTACCTTTTTCGAATTTATTTCAGTATGTAAGTGCCGCTTATAAAGAATATCCTAAATTTTTTCGAATCCTTCGTGTGATTAATTTATTTTAATTTGTGTATCAAGACCGTGAGGCAGATTATGTTTCTTTGACATACACCCTTTTGTGATTCGGAACTCGAGTAATTATAATACAATTCTAATATGTACAGCTGCGGGAAAAAAAGGCCCACTTGCTCTTTATTTGGCCATTATTCGTCGGACTGCAAAGTTATATATACAATTAGCTTTCAAACAACGTATACCGTATTTTCCGGTAATAACGCCGCACCGTGTATAACGCCGCAAATAGATAATTATTTCTATTTATAGAACTAGTTTAACGCCGCACCGTGAATAACGCCGCACTTTTTTAGAAGTATTATAGAATCAAGCTTATCAAGTTTAGATGTGTTATTTTAGGTAATACTAATAGTTTTAGTATTTTTACCTACTAGTTTACCTACTAGTTTTAGTATTTTTACCTACTAGTAGGTAGTTTTTTACCTACTAAAAATAGTAGGTAATTTTACTAATTTTTACTAATAAGTAAAAATTAGTAAAAATTAGTAGTTATTACTAATTTTTAGTAAAACCTAAAAATTAGTTTTAGGTAATACTAAACAGTTAAGTAGTACACATAAAACTAAACAATTATAATTAAAATAACTTACCATGTAATATATAAATTTGCGATGTTTT